>JACCIZ010000161.1:0-81692 GCA_025506415.1 Flaveria robusta
GGTATTGTGCATGGACTATTTCAATCTAAGATTTTTATTTTTATTTATTTGAACTACAGTTACTTATAGCTACACCACATCTAAATTACACCACTCCATATTAAACGAGGCTCGAACCCATAACCTCAAGGGGAACTACGCTGTAACACCCGGTCTCTCGTACCATCAATATTGTCCGCTTTGCCCACGAGTAGCTCACGGATTTGCTTTGGTTGCAGGAGAAACTTCCCAGAGAGGTCACCCATCTCTGGATGCTGCCACCTGAGCACGCTTAACTATGAAGTTCTCCTCTCTCCACACCAAATACGCCCAAAACGCGTTGGTGATATTAGAGACTAACATACTTATGAACCTGAATCTCTCCTGTACACGGCCCGATGTAGGAAATGTGTAGGGTGTCACGTACACTACTCTACCCTAACCTCAAATTTTTATGCACTGTTTTGTTTATATAAAAAAAATAAAAGTAAAAATAAACCATGGCCCTCTCTATCGCCTCATGGCCTCATTACATCCCTAGCCCTTACATATCGGTTTTTCCTCTACTCACCTCTTATACATTTAATGAGATATTCTGGTAATAAGATGTCTCTATTTTTCTAACGATTTAATATCTTATTCTACAATATAGTAAATCTATAATACATGTATATAATATATACATACGTAGTTGATATAGAAAGGCTAAAAGATAGTTTAAAGAAATCATTTTGTTAATTATGTGGTGGCGCTATATGTAATATGATGACCTTGTATGTTGTGGTGCGGTCGTTTGGCGGTGGGTTTGTTTTCCACTCGATGGACCTTAAAATAAGACTCATTGGTTCTACATCATTTGGATGCCACGTGTTCAATTTCTAGTGGTTTGGACGGTTGGTATTATGCCTTGGATTTAGAACCTTGTAAATCTTTTTAACGTTTTTCTATTTAATTTGCTTTAGTTTACACCATGGCCCTTGAATAGAATTGCATGACAAAGTTGCCCCTTCATTGATTTTTTTTTTTCAAATATGGAAGGTGATCAACAAATTATGTGTGTAGTAAATTTGATGTGTGAAATCTAACTCTAGTTCTAGAAATAGTAAACAAACCTGAGAAATCTAGCTCTAGCTCTAGAAATGGTTAAAAAAAATCGAAGTGACGGATATCCGCAAAATCTAAGACACATGGGACGGGTATTTTGGCATGAAAACTCATCAAGTTATTGTATAAAAGTGAAAGACCTGGTTGTGACATATTTCCAAAATAAAATTATTGTATTTAAATATGTTAAATGATGGATTGATTATTGATTACTTAAAAACTATAATGATTGATCGTATTTGATTTGTATTTAGATGAAGTGTGTATGTATAAAATGTGAATTAAAATATCTAAATTTTCAAATGCTGCATGTTTTGGAAATACGATTTATACCATTTCTGCTTCAATAATTTTTATATTAGTTTTTTAACCTTTTTGGGGTTTTGTGAATCATTTACGGGCCGCTAGTCTACTCGACTATCTTTATTACTTGAATACGAAACTTTGAGGCTCTAGAGTGGCCTAAATCGGTTTGTCACTATCAGTCTCAAATCTGACTATCTGAAAACATCCTTTAGAGAAACTCACTTTAAGTTAGAAAATCTCCTGGTCTAACCTGAAAAAAAAAAATTTGTCACAGATAGAACTTAAACACAACACCTTTTAATTAGATATGTTAACTTAATCATTTAGACCGAGGATCATTAGTATTTATAGTTTTTAATTAAAATAATAAATATTTTACGAATATATGACACTGATCACATAGGAACAGAAAATGTCATAACCATAATATTAAAAGGGAAAAAAGGAATTATTTTAATTAAAATAATTTATTATTTTATGAATATACGACCACAGACCACAAAGGAACAATAAAATGCCACAACCATAATATTAAAAAGAAATAATGCCTAAGTGGAATTGGGTGGTATGTGGACCCACGGGATGACATGAGCAGGGCCAAGGCAATATATATTTTAGTTTTTAGAAGCATGTTATCACTATCACTAACCTATTAGTATCAGTATCAATATCACGTTTCTATACGTTGAACGCGTCACTAGATCGCGAGTAAAAGTAACTCATGAATCATTGATGTCGTCTCCTTAGTATTTTAAGTTAACCCACCCTTCAACGGACCTCTTCACTCTCGCTCTCCTTCCCCTCCTACAAAAACCCACTCTCTCTCTCCAAAGATGGTCCGTAGCAAAGACTTTTGTCTTTAAAACCGACAAAGTCCTTAACCTCTCCTTAATATACCACTTTCATGCAGACGTCTATAGATCAAAAAAACCAACCATTCGTGATGCAGACGTCTATAGATCCAAAAACAACCATTCGTGATGCACATACGGTTTAGGTCTAGCATATTAGCTTTTACTTTTAATGATAATACTTTTATTATATTAATTGGAAGAAAAAGTTTATTACTTTTTCGTAGAAGGCATCTAATTACATGCAGCAGGGATTTAATGATAATTACAATTTGTCTTATTTTTAAGATAAAGTAATCATCATGAAAGTTAGAGAATAAGCATTGATATAGAACATCTAGAATATGGGTTTTGAACGGTTAATAAGTTCGTTAATAGTTCAATGATAGCTATTTATTTGTTTGAGAAAAAAAAA
This sequence comes from Flaveria robusta, assembly GCA_025506415.1. Classification (NCBI taxonomy): domain Eukaryota; kingdom Viridiplantae; phylum Streptophyta; class Magnoliopsida; order Asterales; family Asteraceae; genus Flaveria; species Flaveria robusta. The sequence continues at coordinate 2,656 of JACCIZ010000161.1, forward strand.
AATTAATGCATTTTCATAAATAGAAGAATTTTAATGTGAAGAAAACCACTTAGATAAAGTATCAAAGAGAATAATATATGTGACGATTAATTAAGTATTTTATTTTTTTAGAGTTATTTTTTTTATAAAATTCATCATAAACGTCACTTAATATTGTATGTTATTGGTAGCTCCAATAATTTTTTTTCTATGTTAAATATGTTAAATCCAATAACTAGTGATGATTTTGTTGGTAGAGGTTTTGCATTTTAAAGGGAGGTTCTCGGTTCAAACCTAGACATGATATTACTTTGTATGATTTAGGAGTAGTAGTTGTTAAATTTGTCATTCAAAAAAATATTTAATAATTTATTGCATTTCAGGAAAGAGATAATATAATTTCTCTAAAGTATATTTGTAAACTTCTAGTTTGTTAATCAATTATTATTGATGACAGGGAACCATTTTTGAAATCATGATTTGTATTTTATTTGGTTAACTTTACTAATCAATTTTTTGAAATTAAAATCATTTAAAGTTTTCTTTCTTTTTTCTTTTTTAAAATTAATCAACTTTCAGTAAGTGTTCTAATCCTATATAATATTTTTGTAAATATTATCTTAAAACTTTAGGCAAATAAAACATATATAAGTTTTCATTAATATTTAGTGATTATATTTGTCTAAGTTAACAATTTTACAACTTTCTTATTAGGTCATGATTTTTTCTTTCTTATTATTACCCACTAAATTCAATAAATTAAAACTTTTATTTTCACTTATTAATAAGTTTTCAATTCCTACTTTTGTTTTTTAATTTGCCTTTTTTTTTATTAAACTTTTATATAAAATATAATATCTGAACGTATTAAAATTATAATGATTTTTTAAAAAATTACTATAAAATTATGATTTAATTTTAATACTAGAAGTGAGTTGTTTTCTGATTAGTTTTTAATAAACATTTTAGAATAGTTTCAGAAACAATTCATAAATTATTATTTTTAAATGCATACTTCAAAATTTAAAATAGAAACACAATCAAAGACATCCCAACCCCTTGGTATTTTTAGAACCCATATGATGACTTCTCAAATCTCAACTAAAAATCCCTTGAGCACCTTCCATTCTCATCACAACTTCACCATCTGTCATCCAACCCTACAGAAAGAGTAAGTAAACCTTTTTGTGAGACTAAAATCTTTTATCAACAATGGAGGGTAAGGAAGAAGATGTTAGGCTTGGGGCCAACAAATTCTCAGAAAGACAACCCATTGGGACATCAGCTCAAACTGATAAGACTACAAAGAACCACCACCAGCACCCTTGTTTGAGCCTGGTGAGTTGGCTTCATGGTCCTTTTACAGAGCTGGCATTGCAGAGTTCATAGCCACCTTCTTGTTCTTGTACATCACTGTGTTGACTGTCATGGGTGTGGTCAAATCTCCCACCAAGTGTGGGACTGTGGGAATTCAAGGGATTGCTTGGGCTTTTGGGGGTATGATCTTTGCACTTGTCTACTGTACTGCTGGTATCTCAGGTGTGTTATCTTCATAACCCTTGTTTCAAGTTCTGATTTTTATTTTTTTTGTTGTTGTTAATTGTTAAGTAGCCCTAAAAGTGTGGTTTGTTTTGATTTAAGTGTTAATTTAGTGATTTGAGTGGTTGTTTTGGAGCTTCTTGATGGTATGCTTCACAATTTTGAGTGTTTTTGATGATTTTGAACTTTGTATGTGTAAGGATTTACTTAAGGTTTCAATTTTCAATTTCAGAAAAGAAAAAGAAATAAAAAAAGTGTGCTTCAAGAGAAGGTCTTCTTGAATTTACATTGAATTTTCAAGAAAATCTTGATTTCCCTCTGAGCAGTTTTTGTTATTTGGGCTTCAATATTGTTATATGTCATGATAACCCTTTTATATTGAACATAATTTTGCTTGATATGATATGGGTTATTCTTGATTTTTTAGCCAAAGAACTTTGAATTGTAAGTTTTTCTTGAATTTCACACTTATTTTTCAAAAACATGTTATTTTCTCTTTAACTTCAACTTTTGTTCTTTAAGTTGCAGCATTAGTATATTTTCTCCTAACCCACTTTAAATTAACCACATTTTTGCTTGATATGACATGGATTCTTTTTATTTTGTATAAAACAAATCTTTATATATTAAATGTGGTATCTGTTGATTAATAACAGGAGGACACATTAACCCAGCAGTGACATTTGGTTTGTTGTTGGCAAGAAAGCTGTCTTTGACCAGGGCAGTGTTCTACATGGTTATGCAGTGCCTTGGAGCCATCTGTGGTGCAGGTGTGGTCAAGGGTTTCATGGGCAAGAACCAGTTCAACACTTTGGGCGGTGGAGCGAATTCCGTAGCCCATGGCTACACCAAGGGTAGTGGTCTTGGTGCTGAGATTGTTGGTACTTTTGTCCTCGTTTACACCGTCTTCTCAGCCACTGATGCCAAGAGAAATGCGAGAGACTCGCATGTTCCTGTATGTATATTCTTCACAACCTCATTATTGCTTTCATAGTAGATAATTTGTTTGAGTACCTTCTAAAATAGAGGAACCTTGTGCATATGCAAACCAATATGATAGATGAATAAGTAACCTTAACTTAGAAAACGACTCCACGAAATGGGAATTTGTGTAAGTTTCGGTCTGATTTGATGTTTGTGGTTCATATAGCAGAGTAGGATCCTAATTCGATCATGCTCTCAGAAAATCTTGATTATATTGTTTACCAAATCATTCGGCATATGAACTACTATTATGGGCAAATAAGTTACTTTTAACTTGAAAAACATAACAAATATGAGAATTACTGCAATTTTGGTTGTTTTTTGAGCATGGATATATTATGTTATAAAGGAATTTCATCTTTTTTTGTTACAAACTTGATCTTGAAAGAATTAAGCTGTTTTTGTTGCAATCCAACAAGTGGTTTTTGGGATAAGGCTCATTGCTTTTGTTGTTGTAAAGAATGTTCATTAACCATTCTATGGATAATGGCAATACTACCCTTTGTGTCATTTTTTATTCTTGTGAGGAGAATCTTGTAAAGTTTGGCAAACAGCTTTATGTCTCTATCTTCTTTTTATTTGGCATTTTAATGATGCTGATGGTATCATGTGCAATGCATTTCTCTTTATGCATTCTAGTGCACTAGTGCTTTTCTTGGTCATGATTTGTTATAGATAGCTTTAAGTGGAAGGTCATATTTGTCATTTCACTATAAATATAGTAAAGCTAAAGGCAGTTTAAGGTATAGGTGTCAAAAGACTGGTCCTGAACCCTAGTGATCTAGGACCAGTCAGAACTACATTGGATTGGGCCCGGTTAGACTTGGTTGGAACAGTCTAAGAGTCAAGTGGGCCCTTTGTGAGTCGATACTATAAAACTGGTTAGAAAACATAAGTTTTGTAGTTTGAATAAAACCATTGTCGTGCTACATCTAACTTGTGAAACATTTGTAGATTTTGGCACCTCTCCCGATTGGGTTTGCGGTGTTCTTGGTTCACTTAGCCACAATCCCCATCACCGGAACAGGTATCAACCCTGCAAGAAGTCTAGGAGCTGCAATCATATACAACAAGGACCATGCTTGGAACGACCACGTAAGTCGATCGTTTCAAACCACACTTTAACAACAATAATTATATATCAAGATTACTTTTTGAACTAAGAAATCTACATTTAAGATGATTGTGCTAAAAGGGTAAATGTTCTTTTTTATAATATTTGCAGTGGATTTTCTGGGTTGGTCCCTTCATCGGAGCTGCACTTGCTGCTGTTTACCATCAAATAGTCATCAGGGCCATCCCTTTCAAGAGCACATAAGGCCATATCTGGTGCTTTTACTTAGCTCCTGCTTTGCACAAGATCTGGGGAAGAGGAGATCTTAAATTCGAATGTTAAAAAGTTATGTTAATTGTGTGTGTAAATTATGGTCCTGAAGGGGATGCTATTTGTATTTAAGCTCTTTATGTTGGTTTATCAACTCTTATTTATGGAATGAACAACTCTTGTTTGAGTATATGTCCTAAAGCACTGTGTTTTGTGTAGATAACATATATCCTTATTACATATACTCCTACAACAACAAAAAAAGGTACCATTTTTGAACATGAGCAAGAACCGATTTTGTAACCGGTTTGGCAATGTTAGGTTAACCGATTTTGTTATGAGTCATGGAGCATGAATTGTGGTTTTTAGTTGGACCATCAGGAAGCATATTTTATTCGCATTTATATTATGGTTTTAAGGGGTAATGGGTTAGTTTTTGTTTGTTGAGTCAAGTAATGATGTTGTAGGCAATTAGCAAGTCATGTGCCTAGAATCTAGATCATGTTGTAGCAAGTTAGGAGTTAGTTTATGTGTGGTTAAATATAAAGGAGTTAGTTCATGTGTGGTTAAATATAAACGAGTAAGTTTATGTTATTTTCAGCAAGGACAGTTTAGGAACCGATCCGAACCGTAGGGTAAAAATCGGTTTGTAATCTTATAGGTTGGAACTAGTTTGAACCCAATTAAACCGAAACTAAACTGGTCAAAAATAGGTTTTCAAGCCAGTCAAACCTCCCTCAAAAACCGGTTCCATACCCAAACTGGTTTAACGAAAACCAATTGAATCTTGTTTTTTTCCGATTTGGGCCAAAACCTCTCTACATGTTTTAGAGCTGTGTTTTAGTTTATATTATTATGTAACACATTCTCATTACATACATCCCTACCGAAAAAACATATAGGTAACGGATCAAGATGACTTGCGGCAGTCCCAATGGCCATTCAATTCGAGTAGCACAATCTCACGCTTACTACCGTTATAACATGAGCAGAGTCATCTCAACTCGACAGTTCCAACTTCCAAGCAAGAACCTATGCTTGTAGGTTCGCCTCGAGCTCATGTTTCTTTTGGTATTTTTGTGTTTGTGTCATTTTTTAGTTTTACTTTCAGTTTAGTTTAGCTTTAGTTTATTCCATAATCAAACTCAAACTCTTTCATGTAACTTTTATAGTTAAAGACTCAAATGCTTTATTACTTTAAAATAATAACAATAATAAAACTTTAATTATGAATCAGAGGATGCAGAAGGAAAGAGCATGAAACAGAATGACAAGATGTTTTTAAACATACCCCTTTAGATTAAACTTAAAGGACAAAGTTTTGCATCAACCCAGAGACTAAAGTATTAAACTTAAAATAACATGAGCATCACAGTGATCACAACTTAAGCCCAACAAGAGTTCATGGGATGATTTGACACCTTAAGTTCATCATGAAGAAAGCTTCAGGCAATAGCTGTTAATTATTAGTACATGTAAACCACAACAGCTTTATACCGGTTCAATTTGTATATGATAGCCAATTTGATTCTTCATAGAAAGATAGAACTGATGTGTCTAAACAGCCAAACTCTTTGAGGCAATCTCGTATACATTCTCTGATAGCCCGTTAGCCGACACGATCATCTCCAGCTGCGCCTGTTCCCAATTTCATCAAGAATTTCAACCATCAGAATACAATGACATCGTCAACAAAATCTAAGATATGAGTGACAATTTTAACCATTTACTTAAGCGTTTGTTTTATCTCAAACGGGTCAAATAAAATATCAACTAAAAGAGGAACAGTCAAATGCGTCAAACATATTATAAGACATCCAATTAGCAAGTTTCATGCATGCAATCTCAAAAATCATTAATGTTCAAAGACTCAAGAGTATTATAGTAATAATAATGTTTTTGAAGGCATAATCAACATAGTAGTCAACCCATATGTTTACCTTGGCAAGGTTTTGTCTGGCTTCATCGTATCGCTTCCACCTAGAAAAGGCTGAAACCATGCGAGAAGCCACCTGCATTCAAGACATGAAGAAAATAGTAAATTTTGCATGACTGATGACCCAAAAGATATTTATCATGCAATTCTATAATTCTATAAATATTACAAAGGCGTCCTAAAAATATAATTTCGACATGACCCGAGAAAAGAGAAACAGAAAAAGAGTAGTCAAGTCAGTTGTACCTGCGGGTTCAGTTTGTCAAGCTGCACCACAATTTCTCCCAAGAACTTGTAGCCCAAACCATCTTTGGCATGGAAATTAACAGGTGAAGCACAGAATCCACCAATCAACGAGTACACCTGTTCAAAATATGGTTAGATATGCATCATACAGAAGACGGAAAACCTTAAGAGTTGGTAAAATTGGCGGGCAGAGTAGATTAGATAACTGGTCAAACAGGTTGGGCCGACCCGCTAAAAATTGTGATCTTTTTACAATTTCCAGATATTAAATCAATATTCTGAGTAAATTGATTTGAAGAGGCTGAAAACATTAGGATGACACTTCTAAGCATATTAGCTCGTGGACCAATATGACATGTTTCATTTCTAAGGTAGTTAAGTACTTAAACTGACCCATAAAACTCATTAGCAACAAAATCCAACCCATTTTCATGTACATTGGTAGAATTTGCCACCCCTAAGAAAATGTAACAGCGACTGAATTAATGAACCGCAGATTCTTACCTTGTTGGGATTCTTAAGGTCAAATGCAGGATGGGACAAAAGTTTGTAAACATTCTCGACATTCCCAGGAATATCCGATGAGGATTGAAGTGCAAACCACTTGTTAACCACCTAAAAACAAAAACATATAAGACAAAATCCAGGTGTTTTTTCTTGAAAATCCAGTCTTTCTAACGAGTTACAATCGTCTCAAAGCAAATTCCAAGATGAAATATGATTCAAAAAAAAAAAAATAATAATGTAAAGAAGATATTTAATTTAAGGTGTAGAGAGGCCACCAGATAGTCATGCTGCCATTGGTTATAGAAATCAGCCAACGCATCATCACGGGCTTTACCAGGCTTCTGGGCAATGGCTGCCAGAGCCGAAAACTGATCTGTCATATTTGTGGCGGTTTTGTATTCGTGCAACACAAGCTCGGTGATCTCTTCATCTTCAAGAGACGCAAGATAACCTTTTTTTCAAAAAGACAACAGTCAAAACACATAAAGATCGTAGACTTGTATTACAAGTGCCTAAAACAAAAGGTCAACAAGAAAGCAAAAAATACCAAGGGCAGTGTTCTTTAAAGCCCGTCTTGCCATATTTGTGTGGTCAAACACGTACTTTTCTGTGCTCCTATTTTCTTTCACCTGTCAAGAATTTCTATAATACTCATCCCGATTTTGAAAGTGATTTGTGTGATATTGTCATATCATAATCAAACTATCATTTGTAACATAAAGGCTGTAAAAGATAGTATTAGGATATGGATTTGTTGTTTGAAATTATAATAATCAGGTAATGTTGCAGGAGCTCACAAATTCTATATTCAACGAAAAATGACATTTTTGCAAAAATATGTGTAATAGAAGTAAAAGCCTCATTAGATTAGATTAGATTAGATTAGATTAGATTAGATTAGAAGATTCGTTAAATAGTTAACTTTAGTACCAGGTTTAAGAGCTCTTGCTTCAATTCGGAAGCTAGCAGCTTTCTGATAAACTTTCTAACCGCATGGACCGCATCAGGGTCCGCTACTTCCATCATGTCCATGATCTCACCTTCACCGGGGAGAGTTATTGCTTTTGCAATAAATTCCTAAATTAAACAAATCAATTTAGTTGCACACTTTAATCAAATAAAAAAAAAAAGAAAAATAATCAAGTAAAAAGTGACCAAAATACCTTGTCAAGACTTGAATCCAAAAGAATGCACTTAATACCATGCACAAACTGTGGATCAAGAACCAATGCATTACCCTTTTGGAAATTAACAACTTGGCTAAGCATCAATTTCCTTGCCAATATTTGTCCAGCTTCCCAACTGCAATAACAATATCATCTTTTCAAATTTTGCATTTCTTTAATCAAAGCGTGTTTTTATAGAAAAAATGTTACCGATTAAATTCATCTGAATCATGAGCAAGAAGGAAAAACAAATCATTGTCAGTGAGATCAGAGTGTAGGCGGATAGGAGCACTGTAACCCCGTAATAGAGATGGAATCGGTTTCTCAGGGATGTCAGTGAACACAAATTCTTCTTCACCCTAATATATCAAAATATGGGTTAGTTGTTGATGTTTTGAGATTAAAAATATTACTTTTTTTAAGTCCTGTTAAATACAAAACTTACCTTTGTAACTCTGAGGACTGTGGTGTAAATGGGCTGACCGTCACATGTAACAGACTCTAATTTCCCGTCATGATAGATTGATGATAGTGGCATATCTTTGCCATTTGAATCAAGAAGCCCAGTGGCAACGGGAATGAACATTGGTTCCTTTACGGGTTGACCTGGCGTAGGCGGCACTGTTTGACTGGAAAAGGGTTAAAATTGTTTTGTTATTTACATATATAAAAAAATCACATTCCAGAAGTCTTAAAAGGAAAATAAAAACTGTCTTAGAGGGAAAATAAAAACTTACCTAAACTTCAAAGAAAAGGTATGAGCTTCAGCATTGTAGGATGATGTAACCTTCACGATAGGAGTCCCGGCTTGTGAATACCTTAACACGAGTCAGAAGAATCACGAGCATAATAAATTTAGTGAGGAAAAAATACGTTTTTATTAATTAACTTATTGATACATTTTCAAAAGTATTTGTCATCTACCCATCGGGTAGTTGCTTTTATATGTTTTAAGGTTGCAGCTGGTATGAAACAAATTACTTGACTTCTAAACAATCAGAAGCATTTTATCCAATAATAAAAAACACAGCATTGCAACTTGAAGTCTCAATAATCATATGATCAGTTTCATATTCTAAATCCAAAAACCTATAAAGAAAGTTGGTCAAATACCATAATAAGAAATTAGCAAAATCTGCATCGTTAGCATCTCGCATAGCAGCAAAGAAATCTTCACAAGTTACTGCCTGACCATCGTGCCTTTGAAAGTACAAATCCGTTCCCTAAGATAACACGTGTCAATATTACCATAAAATAAATAAATGATCACATAAACATCAATGTATTCAACCATTTAGCTGTCATTTTTACCTTTCGGAACCCTTGACTTCCCAATAATGTTTTGTACATGCGTACAACTTCAGCACCCTTTTCATACACCTGTAATTATAAAGTTTGAGAAACAAATTAGTACTCTTTTTATTCGACAAAGTAGAATATTAATTATTATACACAGGTCAAAAAATCAAAAATCATACCGTTACGGTGTAGAAGTTGTCCATCTATAAAAGAAACAAAAACGTCAAGAGTTAGACAACTTAAAATTATCAAGATATGAAACAAAAGTTAAAATGATGATAATGAGTTTTGAACCTTTATGTAAGAGTGAGGCCTAACTGGGTGAGCCATGGGACCTGCATCCTAGAAAAGGTAGCAGAAAAAAAATATCAGCACTTGTATCATAAAATAAGTATTTTAATGTTACAATATGCTCGAATTATAAAAATATGATTTTTTATAAGTTTTAAAATAACCTGTGGAAATTGATATGTACGAAGCTTTGAAACATCACCAATCCGCTTGACTGTACGACTTCCCAAATCAGATGAAAATTCCTGCAACACAATTTAACCACTAAAGCTTACTATTTTTTACTTAAAAAAAATCTTTATAGAAGTTGCCATGCCCTTACTTGATCACGAAAAACGGTAAGGCCTTCCTTTAAACTCAATTGGAACCAGTCCCGACACGTCACCCTACAAACATTTGAGTACAGGTTTATAACAATAAAATAAAATAAAATTAAGACGGCACGAAAATTTCACATTTTTATAATATGATTGATAAATGGATATAAGAGAACCTGTTTCCAGTCCAATTATGGAAGTACTGCAAAGTAAAGGAGGAAATAGATGCATGTCATTACAATTTAAACAAAGATATAAAACTAAAAGAATAGACACAAACAGCATACCTCATGGCCAATCACACCCAAAATTGCAGCATAATCTGCATCTGTAGCGGTTTCCGGTGATGCCAAAACAAGCTTGGAATTGAAGATCTGTTCAACAACCAAAAAAAGATGAAACAATGAACATATTATTTTTTGGAAAACTAATAACAAAAAATGAAGAACAATGGACATACGTTCAAGCTCTTGTTTTCCATGGCACCCCTGGTAATCATGAGTTTACAGGAAAACTAGAATTGGTTAACTTAGAAAAATATATTTAAAAGAAGGAAATAAAAAACAGATTGCTTACATGTTGAAATCTGGAACAGACACTACATTAAAGATATCAAGATCATATTCGCGACCATAAACCTGCAAAAAAGGGTGAGTCAAATATTCAACCAAGTAAATGTTAATTTAGTTATTATCTTAACACGTCAAACCTCCTATATTGCTTTGTTAATAATAATTAGAATAATAAAGTTTCTGTATTTTTGTTTTAACATGTTAGTTGTTTAAAAGTTAAAAAATGAACAAAGAAGTGTTTGCAGGTTGAGTCAGCTGGCTCAAGAACGGAAAACCATATGTTCCAACTCGTTACCAAACCCATTCATTTTCTCCACCTTTAGAAAGAAAGTAATAAAAGAGCATGCAAAGAACTAACATCTTCATCCCATTTCATGGCTGCTTTGAGAGAATACATGGCATGTTCGGTTTTTGGAATATCCTCTGGTGGGGTCCATATTCTCAGGGCAACTTTACGACCTGAACAAGTGGTGAAAGTATCATCTCGACTCTCTAACTGGCCCGCAACTAACGCGAACAGATAGCATGGTTTCTTGAACGGGTCCTCCCAAAGTGCAAAATGCTTACCACCCTGCAATAAGTTTCAAATACTCAAAGTACTTTCTATATCTTCCAATCATAGTATGAAAATAAATCAATAGATTTGTTGTTTTAAAACTTTATATTATGTAATTATACTTGTTTCATTTATATCACAGGTCTTAAATCAAAAAGAAAAAGTAATAACAAGTGAAATAAATAAAATGTTATACCAGTGTGATTCTGATTTTCCTGATTCATATAGAAAAATAACCAAATTTTGCCAGGCAAGTAACAATTTTTTACTATAAAACTAATACTTCATGTAAACGTAAAATTAAAAAACAATTCCATCAATGCATCTTATTATCTTATTTGAAATCTTGAAAGTCCCAATAAGCACTTTGCAATATGGATATCCAAATTAATTTAAAATCTGGAGTTCAAAGTATTAAAACAAAAAAAAAATCTAAATCAAAATTTCTATTGAGCTTAATATACACAAAATATTTATACCTCTAGGTCTCCTTGCTCAATAAGGTTTCCATTGGACAACAACACTGGGTACAGTGACTTGTCAGCCTCAATACGACAAGTATATTTAGCCATAATATCAGGACGATCCTGACGCCGTAAACATAAACAAATATAAAATTAAGAAAAAAAGAGAGAAGAAAAGTAGAATCCAAATCAATATAAATTTAATAAGGAACCTGATAAAATGTTATCTTTCGGAAACCTTCTGCTTCACATTGTGTGCAGAAATTACCAGAAGACTTGTAAAGACCCTGCACAAAAAACACAACTTTATCACATAAATCCAAAAAAAACAACATTTATATCAAACAAGCTTATATAACAACCAGTTTACCTCTAATGAGGTGTTCTTTTGTGGTAGAATCTCGGTGACCGTTTCCAAGATAAAATTCCCACTTGGAGGTGAAGTGAGAATAAGATGGCGTGGGTCCAAGTGAAAATCTCCCTCCTGAACAAATGGTGAACTTTAGCCATTAATTTAATCTGAATTCAAAAAAAAAAGACTTTAGGGCTCCATATTTCATACCTTTAGTTCATTGCCATTAATTTTGACTGAAATCAGCTTGAGATCCACCCCATCCAAGACTAATGGCGAAGCGACACCTGTCCACACAACACAAACAAATTCAAAAAAGAACATAATATAACTCGGGGGGTGTTTCGTGTTTGGGATGTGTGTTCTGAAAGTGATTACGTGGTTTAGAATAATCAGAGTCATATAATCAGTGATAATAAACAGGAAGTAGAATCATATAGTGTATTAGTGTGGATATGCTTTCTTATCATCTAAAGTTGTAATAATTAAATAATCAGTTGTTTGACTGTTTGACACAAAATATGCATAGAATGACCAAAATTGCAAATCATACCATCAACCCTAGGAACAACGCTGATTTTTGCAGACACGATTGTTTTTTCTTCGCCCAACGAAAAGGATAAATCCACCTGATTAACAGCTCATTAGTGCACATCATACATACAAATCTTAAATACTTGGTATTCGTTATAATAAAACCAAATACAAACCGTATCAAAGTAGTAGTCGGGTAATTTGTAATCTTTTAGAAAGATCTCTTTAGGAGCGTCCATTTTCGATTCTTCAACTGACTTTGGCACGGGTTCGGTTGCCACAGACCGGATGAGTGTCCTACTTGTTAGATGTGTTCGCTGAACAACAAACATGTTTTCGTTATAATTAAGAATATTACACAAAGGCAACCCATTCAAACACACGAATCATTTTTTCTTAATAGCATAAATACTAACCGGTAAAGAATGGTATGGAAATGAGCAACTTCTATGTATTATCTACAAATAAATAACATGCCACAAAAACGTTCAGATTAGTTCCCACATACAAACTGCAAGATTGTTAAGCTCAAAAAAACTTACAATAACTTTATACATACCTGCGAACTATGATAATTTCTGTATTTAGAGACGGTATTAGCACATATCACTGATGATACACGGCAAGTGCCTTGAAGCTGCGATTTTTCGTTCATAAATGTAATTATACAAGTGATAGGTTTTAATAGTACGCATAAATAAAGACAGGTAACATTAACATGAACAATAGTTACAAAATCTTGCAGTGAGTATGTTTGGATGTGATTTTAAACTAATAATTGCAATTTGAAGTCACAAAGCATAATAATCAGTTTTGGATTGTTTTGATAACTTGCTAATGATTCTGATTCTCAAGTTATTTACCATCAAAATAATCAAATTCAAATTATTCCCATCATCAAGAAACTAATTACTAGTTTTTGATTTGAATCAAATCACAATAAACACTTTAAAACACGCATCGAACTATCCAAGTAACCATTATAAGTCCATTCCCAACCAAACACAAAAAGAGCAAAATCGTATTATCGCGTCTAAATACTTATAAATGGTAACGTATCCAAAAGAAACATTTTTCGTTCAAGTTCTTGATATTCACCTAGCCACAACAGATAAAAATCCATTTCCAAATCAAGAAAGCAACCCAATGAACCAACTTTCCAAAATATGTTATTTCAAACTTCCCATTACATTTTTCACGATAATTCTATTCTTAATCAATCAAAACCTTTTTAAAAAAAAAAACTTAAAAACTACAAACAAAAGTCAACTCATGTAAATTAATACATATGTTCAAGATTTTCACCAATCACACTATCACAGCAACATATATCATTAATCTATAAAACTACTGAAAACAAACAAACATCAAGATTACGATTAAGAGAAAGATTAAGATTTAACATATGGTATTGGATAATCACATGAGCAGATGAAATCAAACCCAAGAGACAAGTCCTCGGCAAGCTCGAACCTTTGCAAGGAATAATCAATCGAGCCATCATCAACCGATCAAGATTCCAGCAAATTCGCAAAAAGGGTATAACTTTATATTAAAATTAGAGACCCAAATGAATAAACCCCACAAAACTTACACTATCAAAACCCTAAATTCTAAAATTGAGTGTGAATAAAGCTGCCATTTGAGTGTTTCTTATACTGCTTGTATAGAAGATAGGGTTAATGTGAAATTATGGCCAAGAAAAATCAAACAAATTGAAATGAAACAAATAAAAAATTACCCTTCTTTGATCTTAGTGATGGGGTGAGCGTTAGATAGCCTTCAGAAAACCTAAGATGACACAAAGGTAAAAAGAAGGGCCCAAGGGATATTTATATAAAATAATGTTGTTGATGATATATAGATTTTTTTAAACGGAGATGATGATATTATAGATGGGTATGGCCAGAGCAATGGATAATGTATTATATCCTTAAAAATTATATCCTTAAAAAAAGAATTAAATACGTAACTAATTTTAACAAGTATAGATATGTAAAAACCGTATTATGAAAGAATTATGTATAGTATGAGTGATAAAAATACTTGTTTAGAATACGGTTTCGTGCATCAAGATAAACGCTAAACATATTTATACGTTGTTGTGAAAATTGGTTTTGTATTTAAAGTCGTGTACGAAGTTTGATTTTCTTTAATCGACCTTATTTTAATCTTACTATGGTTTATCATAAATCTACTTTAAGCTATAAAAGAGGTTTGAACACAACCTCACTTAGGGGCTGATTGGTAGATTAATTATTCAATTAAAATACTACCTCTAAATCGATCAAATTAGAGTATATTTGGTTCATTTAAAAGTCATCACTTTCATTACACTTACTCATTGACTGTTCAACAATCCAGTAAAATGTTCAAATTTAACATTTTATTTTACTTAAAATTCGGAAAATATTATACAAACCAAACGAACCTTTAGTGATTTATGAAACTTTTAATGGGAAATTTAAAAAATATGTTAATTAATTCGGGATTACTTATTTAATTTAATCAAGACCTCTTAAAAGGTCATCACAGAGTTCGCAAACAACTCAATTAATTACCACAAATCTTTGAAACATCTTGAGTGGTTGATATTCATGGGGTTTGGTACTTCGATATTATTTGTTATTCTTTTAAGTAAATGATGTTATGGGCTGAGGTGAACTAATTATTACAAGGCCCATGGCCCAGTGCATCTTATAACTAATTTGATATTGATAATAGTAGTAGTAGACATTCTTAGACCATAGTTATGGTATTAATTACAGTATTAACAAATATGGTTTAATATGCTTTATTAGGCTTTAAGGTCTATTAGTCTATATGTTGATAGTAATTTAACATTGTATAAATTGCCAATACAGGTATACGATGGACTCGTTAAGACATTATGTTACATATGTTTCATCTGCCTCTGGATAAGACACTAAAAAGAAAGTATTGTACTATATTTTGATTTAAGAGAACAAAAATAAAAGTTGGATATCATGAAAGCTAATTTAAAAATAAATGAGCTCAATTTGTTTCATAAGCCTTAAAATAGTATGTTAAAGAGTACGAAAAATATTTTAAAAACAAACAGAGCATGAAAGCTTTTTATAGAAACAAATAAGCGCAATCTATTTTATAAGCCGCAAATAAAATTAATCGTAAAAGGTACATTAGAAACCTTAAAACCTTATAATCTAAAAAGGGACAACTTTGTAAAATAGTAACCAACTTTCAAAAGTATTCCGATTAGGTAACTCAAGTTTTAAATGTGTTTCAATTAGGTCACTCAGTTTTTATATTTTAGATAAATTAAAAGTCTTAACATGTTTTTTAGCATGTTATACTTTATGTTTCAATTAGAAAATATTTTTTTCTATCTTTTGATGCTGATATGGAACGTTGACGTAAATTTTAGGTACTTTTTTTTATTTTTTTCATAATTAACATATTTTTTTATTTTTTAATATAATTTTATATATTGAAATTTCTGACTACCACGTTTTCTCCACCATTACTTTCTTGACATAAGAAAATTTAATGATTACTCGATTTGATCGTTTAGTGGTACAATTTAAAAAAAATATGCACGAGTGACTAAATTAAAACACTTATAATAATCCCAAGAAAAGAAAGTGAGGAAAAAAAAAGTATGTAACAACAATTATAGAGATCCAGTAAAAAGTGAGGTTTGCTCATATGGAACTTGTGTTTTTTAAGTCATGGAGGCGCGTGCACACTAATCTAACAAAATACATTGTTTTAAAAAGCAATGGTGTCAAATATGATAGTCAATTATTAACCAAACAGTGAAGGAGTTACTCTCATAGCACACATCGGTCAACATGTCCTTTTACTAGTATATGCATCACGATCATATGACTTTTATGTAGTGACGAATACCCAAAATACCACATACATGAACGCATATATAGATACACTGTATAGAGAGATAAATAGTCAAAAGATAATGATGAAAAAACTAAAGATTATATAAATTTATTATATATCATAATCAATCAAATCAAATCAATAGGTTAATAAGAATATCATTACATGTTAAAGGGACATTGTTTGTCAAAATTTATTAATAATTTTAAAAAATACTAAACACAAAGCACGTTCTACTCTTCCCAGACATAAAACATAAAGAAAACCCTCAAACATAACTAAAACAAAACTCTAAGCCATGAGCAAACCAAGTCACTAGCCGAACCAATATTTACCATCGTTCTTAGAAAGAATATTCTTCGTGAAATCATCATCTAACCCCGGCTTGTTAATCACATAACTAGAAGAAACCTCGCAATAGAAAGAGCATTGGTGCTTTTATCACTACAAGAGGCTAGATAGTGGTGATAAAGAATAAACATGGTTGTTAATTTATATAATTCTATTATTAATAAATTTAGTTTTATTTTTATATGTTTCATTATTAAAAAAACATATCAAATTCTCCCTACTACATTGTTAAATTTTTTTAAAAAGTTATAATATTTGTATAATGATACATCTAACTAAAAGTGTCATACCCGTACACATACGTCTCATTTACGTGTATTGTCGTTAAAATGAATGTGTTTTAAGTAACATGCATTTAGCACTCGTCATATAATATCATAGCTTCTTACACACTCAAAATAATAAACTGCCCATCGATCGTGTGAGAGACTAGCATTATAGAACGAAATAATGCAAAATAATAGGTCCTTCCACATTATAATAACAATTATAGAATTATTATTGTGGTTTAATTATTAGTTTTTCACAATTTGTAATTAAAAAAAGTTTATTCCAAACATGACCTAGAAGTTCGCGCCAAAACCATATCCAAATTGAGGAAAATTACAAAAGAAATCATAAAAAGCGGAAAGCATGGGTCTTGGTGCAACCCCTCTTTAACCCCTCAAGTTTTCTTGAACTTATTTTTACACGTTTTAAGTTTTTTTTTTTATTTGTTTCCTTTTCCACACGTTAAACAAACTACGACGCTCTTCTCCGCACAATGAATTGGTTGAACTTTTATATAAAAAAAAATATTTACACCTGCATCATTTTTAGCACACAAAATCTATCGTGTAAATTGTAATAAAAGATAAAGTAATTGATGATAGTCACATTATTATGAAAAGATATCAAATATGTCATTTTGTTGGCACTTCATTAACAATAAAGCAACCCAACAACAATGATAATAATATACTTATTCAAAATTCATAACCTTAAAACTAAAATTAAACATTTACGAAACCATACAAAATAAAAAAACTGTAATCTTGTAATTAAAATAATAAGAATTAAAAAATCCATAATAGTAATATTGTTAATAATAATATAAAAAGTAGTATAAGTAATAACAATAAGTAAACTCAAATATATATATATATATATATATATATATATTTTAGTATACATGTATTAGTATTGTTTGTTCTTAATTTTCATTGTGTATTAGGTCAAAGTTATGAAGTATAAAGTATAGGGGTTCCATTAGACAGAAACAGAAAACAAGGGTTAAAATTGAAAATAGAGTAAAAGTGTAGGGTTGTCTTGTAGCTATATTACAAAACATTGCGCTCCAGCTGCATTGAAGCAAGTGAGCGGACTCCAAATGGAAATTAAATTTTGAAAAATTATTATTATCACGTACCTCCCAACAACCTACACGTGTGCTTCTGGAAGCTCTTCACCCGCGGCTCGATTTATTCGGCTTCTCGTGGCGCGCCATCTCAATTAAAATACATTATTGTTTTTTGCTTCTTTCTTATTAGTTAACTAGCGGATGTTAATTGCGTTATTATGTAACGGGATTGTAAAATTTAAAATTTTAAATTTTGATGATTTATATTTTTGTACTAACTACCCGGGAAAGTTGCACGTGAAATGATTATAAAAGATATAATAGAAAAAAATACTATAAAAATAAATATCTCAAAACAAAAAAGAAAAATAACGAATGCCTAAACGGTGATTTTACTATAATTAACGAGCTCTATTTTATATTGATTAAATGAAATTTTGACATAACTCGAAGTCTTAAGTATAAAACTCAAAAAAGTTCAAGGATTAAACGTAAATTTGACATAACTTAAATCTTAAGTATAAAATTTAAAAAAAGTTTAGGTGATTAAATAAAAATTTGACATAACTTTAAATTTTAAAGATAAAATAAAAAAAACATAGGTATCAATTTGAAAAAAAACAGATAGAGAAAGTGTTATGGTTGGTTTCAAAAAATCTTTATAGGTTTAAATATAAAAGTATAGAAAATTTAGGTTTTTTTATTAGTTTGAAGAAAAATAAAATTATTATGATAACACTAAGAAAACCTACACCTTCACTACTAATTATTTTTTTTTGTTATATATAGTGATGCGGCGGGTGTTATCGAGCCTATTTTCCGATCTATCTTAAACGTTGATATATTATTATTATTACTATAACTGTATAAATATTTAATGATTATATACTTAAGTGTTTAAATTAAATAATACTTAAATCAAATAGTATTAAGTTATAAAAATATAAATGATAAATATATATATTTTAATATTAATTTATAATATTATAAATAAAACAATAATTAAAATAAATATATATTAAATAATATAATATTTGGGAGAAATTTATTAAATATTAGCAAATTTAGAACTATTGTATATAGCACCTAATAATCTTTCAAAAATTATATTAGGTGTCTCAAACTTTGTGCAAAATTACAAGTGTGTTATCATCAAATACTTTAGATAATACTATAGATAATATATATATATATATATATATATATATATATATATATATATCATCATTATTATAAAAGTATTTAATAATTATATAGTTAAGTACTCAAATAAGATAATACTTATCAACCCATGAATGTGTCTGTAGAACGTAACGTTGGAGATGGTCTTATGCATTTATTATGATCTGTTTTATTTTACTCGTCAAATGTATTTGTATGCATAGTTTTTGTGTAAGCTACGGTTTATGACGTCTTAAAACAAAACAATTTACAGTATATATCTGAGCTACCTATCTCCAATGATGTGGTGGGCGAAGGATCAAATGATCAATTTCTATATTTTGTAATTAATTTGGATAAATACATGTATATAAAGTATGAAGTCACTAATATTGTGTTATGGCTATTAAAAAATGAGATTACAGAAGAGATATACTTACTCATTCGACTACTAACCATGTCTTCAAGGTCTTACGGTGTTGTTTGCAAACGTAGGTGCTAAGCGTAAGATAATATGAATCGTCAAACATTCAAAGCATGTAAGCGCTTCATCCATCGTGTAAAGATTAAGGGTCTACATCCAAAAGTCTTGCAATACATATACAATATGTTAAAAGATGAATATTGATAATATACATTTTAATGTAACCAACGAGTGGCGAAACAACGCTACAAGAAGGAAGTTGATATTCGTAACACTTGATTTTAACAATTTGGATATTAGTATTAATTTAGGGGAAAAAAGAACACGTTGCAATGTTGATAAAAATAATCCATCGCAATGGATGTTTTAAAATTTATAAAACATCATATTTTAAGGGGTGAAAAAGGAAAACAAAACGTAGAAAAGAAAATCATTGTACGTTTGTATTTTTACTGTTTAATATATTATTATGTACAACGCGTTTTTAAATAATACTTACATAGAAATATGAATAAAAATAAACACGTAGCAATAGCAAAACCAAAACTTAACAAAACATCATATTTTAAAATTAATGAGAGAGAAAAAAAACTCAGAGTTATATCATAACTTAATTGATTTAAAGAAGTAAAAAAACAAATAAAAAGGTGGGAGAAAAAATGGCTACTTAACAACTTTGTAATTTATGAGATGCCATTTTTAGAACTTTAAAATTTCAACGTGAAGTCAGGATGACATAACACCATCTTTAATAATACTAAATCATAAATAGAAACTCAAATATTTTTAAATTTTTACACACTCTATATGCAAAAGAACCACCAAATTTCCCCACTGATCCTTGGTTATAGGAGTATCCTCATGTGATAAATCATTATAGCCTCCGAATCTCGTTTTAGCAGTAAATCTACACCGACGAATTTACTCACTAAACCCTACCAAAATCATTAATAAAACCCAAACACTACTGTTGTTATCGTTAGCGCCAGACATGGGCCAAAAAATCGGTTCGGGAACTGGTTCAACCAAAAAAAAAAATGGAACCGGTTTCAAAGAAAAACCGGTTTGGCCCAAACCGATCCCAAACCGACCCGAACCGCTGGTTTGTATGTCGGTTTATAAACCCCACCCTCAAAACCGGTTTGATAAGTGAAAAACGGTTAAACCGGTCAAAAATCGGTTTGACAGGTTTGAGTATACCCGGCAAAGCTAACCCGTATACCAAATTTTGGGTTCATATGGGTCTTTCATAATGACCTCATGGGTCATCTTGGACATGTGGAAATTTAAGAATGGGTCAAGATGGGTTGAACTAAAACAAGTGAGATTAACAACGGGTCAAGATGGACTGCATTAAAACTAGAAATGGATCGCAACAGGTTGTGAGGTGGTTTGTCGAGCAACCTAACACTTTGCTCGGTTACTGTCTTAATCCGCTTTTAACACCGTAACATGTCAAAACTCACTACTCACCCAATGTTTTCAGAACCGGATCGGACGTCGAACCGGACGCCTTATTGGTTTGGTGGTCCGACCGGTCGGACCGGATTTAAGAACCGGATGACGTCATAATTATATATATAGTATATTATATATATAGTTATATATAATTAAATATAAGTAATTTATATATGTTTTTATAGTTATATATAAAACTTACTATATTTTTATATCCAACACATTAATATATGGTTCAACACCCCGTTTTTACCCATTAAATCAAAAAATAAAAAATAATAAAAAAAATACAAAATCGGGTCCGAACCGGTTCCCGGTTCAACCGCCGAACCGGTTCGAACCGGCCGTTCAACTTGCTGAAAACGATTAGGGGGGATCGGACCGGGACCAACCGAATCCCGGTCGAACCGGTCGGACCGGCCGGTCCGATCCGGTCGTGAAAACAATGCTCACGACTGCAAGCTTCCAATCACCGCCCATACTCTCGACCACCGCCGCTTACTGCGTACCACCGTTAAATTGAGAGAGAGAGAGAGAGAGATAAAGAAAATATGGTGTGGATGCTACACTCATCTTCACCTACCGTTGTGGTCGTTGCCTTGGTTTACCGGCCACCACTTTCGCCAACGGCCATAGATTATAGAAACCGAACCCTCTCTATCCCAACACCTTGCTCGACCCGACCCGCCCATTTTGCAAGTTGTGATCAAATGTATGGTTTTGTTGGAAAGGAGAATTTTGTATTTTTTCGATCCGACCCGGCCCGTCTTGACCCGAACCCATTCTAACCCGAACCCGTCCTGACCCGTTTCTAACACAAACCCGTTCTGACCCGAACCCGCCCTGACCCGAACCCATCTTGACCCGCCACCCGACCCGACCCAACCCGCCCATTTTGCCAGGTGTAGGTTTGAGTATCCGGTGAGCCAAACCGGTTTGAAAAATAAAAAACCATTTGAACCCACAACAAAAAAACCGGTTCGGTTTTAAACCCGAACCAGTTTGAATAAAAAAATCAGTTTGTACACCTCTAGTTAACGGCCCCAGCCCTTAGTTGTGTATAGGCGCTTACCACCCAATTACTTGTCTCTACAACCATCGTCTCATCATGGGGTCTCAATCTCCTACATGATTATGGCTAGGGTAGAGTAGAGTAGTTGCCTTATATGTCGTCATCTCATAAAGTTGAAAGAAAATAAATAGAGAGGTATTGACTACAAGATCTAAGCAAAAGAAAAATATAATGTCTATTCAGACTGAACGCGCACTTAATGTCTCAAAAAATACGGCCCCTTGTCTACATAAACTAGATGTTAACCAACAACATGACATCTTCAATTTATAATTGATGCTAACGTCAATTATAACCCTTAACTGTTTTTTTATCGTGACGTGATAAAATAGCTTTAAAATACCAAAATAATCACGACAAAAATAATCATGATAAGGTACTTTAATACTCCGATAAAAATATCATAGAATCCTAACTAGAATCAAAATCCCAAAAAGAAACAATACGAAAATGTTTCTTATTTAACATCTTACATATTTACAAATGAAATATTTTACATTTTTCAAAAGGGAAAAATGGGAAGATTAATCTTTTAAGCAAAAAAAAAGGTCATACAGTGTTTTAGGTTGTGATATAAAAGACAGGAATGGTGACGTGGGCGTATCGCGGCCGTACGATTATGATATTGGATTTGCGAGTGGATGTCAGAAATGAAAGGACTCGTGGTTGCAGTTTGGTACACTCCATTCCGTATATTTTGTTTTTCCTATCACATCAAATATTACATTTTTATTTATTCTTCTAAATAAGTTGATGAATATTTAGTAAGTATATCAGTTTTATCACGCACTAATCATTTTTAATCTTTGTAAGAGCTATCAGAGTGATCTTTTATATATTTGTAAGTGTATATCAAAAGTTATTTTTATCTTATTCATTTAATATACATATACACACAAAAATAAGATCAATATTATAATAATTATAGTCAATTATCATGAGGCCTCGAGTTTAAGGGCATAAACAAACTAGGAAAAACATAATTGTTTAAGCAATGTTTTCAGAACCGGATCGGATGTCGAACCGTACGCCTTACTGGTTTGGTGGTCGGACCGGTCGGACCGGATGACGTCATAATTATATATATAATTAAATATAAGTAATTTATGTATGATTTATATATGTATTTTATAGTTATATGTAAAACTTAACTATATTTGTACATCCAACACACTAATTTATAGTTCGACGCCCCGTTTTAACCATTAAAATAAAAAAAAAATCAAAATCCGATTCAAACCGGTCCAGTTTCCGGGTACGACCACCGGTTCGGGACGAACCGGCCGGTTCGACCAGCCCAAAACGAATCATAGCGAATCGGACCGGCCGGTCCGATCCGGTCCTAATAACACTCTGTTTAAGTTAAAGCTTGACTTTTTTAACTTTATAGAGTTAAAACTTGGATCTCTTTATTTAAAACTCAAGGTTGGCTAGTGCTATCATTTTATCATATTTGTAAAGACTTCGGTTATTTGTACATTCATTTGATTATTAAAACACATTCTCCCTTCTCTCTTTATATGTACGTGTGTATATATATAGAGAGAGAACCAATGTATTTATAACAAGACCCGTATGTAGATACTTATCTTTATTTATATAATTACATTAAAAATCATTAATTTTTTTTTTATAATTAAATAATATTTTTATACATTTATCATTATTTTTTTTTCTTTCACTCACAACCTTGAGCTACCGAGGAACAACGGACTTAAGGAAGCCGACTCTTGTTCTTTGGACCAACCTATGACCCTAATCTATCGAGAGGGAACGAGGAATTCAAAAATATTAAAAAGTTTATAAGGGTTGAACAGTATTTATAGAAATATACAGATGAACAGTAATATTTTATTTCCCATCCACTCATAACCACTCAAACTCATTACTTATAATATAAAAAACACGCTCACATGCTTTAAAAAAATGCACCTTAAATACTCCAAAACAACACACTTTTACGGCTAGAAAGGTGCTTGCTACTTAAAATGTTTGTACACTAGGTGGTGTATATATACCACACGAGCCGAGTAAGCCGAGACTAAAATCGGCTCAACCGGCAACAGCAGGTAAAACCGGTGAAACCAAAGGAAAATGATGTTACCGTACACACTGTCTTATTCATCTGCAGGTCGTTCCAATGGCAGTTGGTAAACATTTAGTGTGTGTATGTGTATGTGTATGTGTGTACTTTCTTCTTCTTCATGATCATCACTCTTAAACCCACATGCTCTGTATAATACCATCAACAAAATCAACGATTGATTGGTGAATTTCTTCCATCAATCATCATAAACTCAAAAACCCATCAAGAATCCTGCATTTACCCCCCAATAACCCTACAAAAATCCAATCTTTTTCCCAAATTTGAATTGTTCATCCCAAACACCCTAATTGACTCTGTTTTAATACACTTTATTATCTAGCTTCTTGGTGACTGTCTGCTGAAATTGAGTGGTGTTACAGGTAATCTTTGTTTGATAGTTGATGATTTAGCTGCAATGCATTGTGATTTCGTTTGATTTTAAGCTTGATTAGTAGTTCTGTTGATCTGATTATTCGATTTGGGGGTTTTGTGGGTTGATTCATCAATGCATGTGCTTGATTTCAGTGATGTAATTTGATTAAAGTCATAATTATGCATTTCTTTTTGGAAATTTCTTGATTGTTCTGATTAGACTGGGGATTTAGTTCAGTTTTAAAGGGTTAAAGCTCAAGTTTTTATTTTTAATAAGATTAGGGGGTCAGAATTAGGGCTCATAATGCTGTGTAATTAGTTTTTCTTGATTTTATTACAACAGCATGAATCACCAAAATTAGCATAGTTTTTTTTTTTTTTTCTTTTTGCAATTATTGTAAAATAAAGATTGGTTTGTAACAAGGGGATTCATTTATTATATGTTTGATTCATTTATTGCTACCAAACAGAGTCTGTGAATTGTATGGAGATTTAATGAATATTATGGGTCATATTGCATTCAACATTCTCTTAAACTGCATCCTGTCAGATTTTTAAAGATTCAAAAAATTTGAGCATAAAGAAGTAAAGAAAAGAACAACACACACACTCTCTCTCTCTTTCACACACACAGACAAAAAATAAAAATAAAAATAAAAAAATAAATCTCACTGGCTTTATATCAAAAAGATGATTCTTTATGGGTATACTTAATACTTTGCCTACACTAAAAAGTACAATTTAATAAGAAAATGGTACAACAACCCAAAGCATCCTTGTGGAGTTGCATCAGTTCCCTTAAGCTAGAGTGTTGACTATTTGAAATATTATAGTAATTATCTATTGTGAATCAATTATCTTTCTTTTAAAAATGTTAAATAATTTGAACATCCTTTTGAAATTATAAAAAGTTGGGGATAAAACACATGGTAGGTGGCACTTTTTATCTAGAGTCTGATCATTCTTGCAGAGTTTATATTCTTTAACATTTTGCAGCAAAGCGTGTTTTCATTTTTTAAATAGTCAAGTGTGAAGGTTTGAAATTCCAATCATCCTTTTAAACCCATATGAAATTAGGTGAAGATTTACAATTTTTGATAGAATTCATGAAATTTGAGCTTCTTAATGATAGGATTACAAACATAATGGTGTGGAAATCAGATTATGAATTTGAAGCTATACATATTTTCTTATGTCCTTTTCATTTATGGGAAAAATTTCAGATTCTTGATCAATGTGGTGGATGTAATAGCAGATCTTTGTGTTCATTAGCTGAAGATTTTGATTAAAAGAGCATCTTTATTAGATTTTGATAAAGTTGAAGAAGAATGCTGGAAACTGAGCTATATTCTTCTAGAATCTTCTCACATTTCCGTGAAGACTGCGGCGATGAAGAGCTTTCTGTTCTTCCAAGGCATACGAAAGTTATCGTGACAGGAAATAACCGAACAAAGTCTGTTTTGGTTGGTCTTCAAGGCATTGTGAAGAAAGCTGTTGGTCTTGGTGGTTGGCATTGGCTGGTATTGTCTTTTACTCATTTTTTCGGTTATTTTAGTTCTTTTGGCATACCTATATTAGTTTGAATCTTTTGACAATATGAATGAATAAGAAAAAGAAAACCAGAGTAAGACTGTCTGTTGTTCTTTAGGTTTTGAAAAATGGAGTGGAAGTGAAGCTACAAAGGAATGCTTTGAGTGTTCTTGAACCCCCAACGGGTCACGAAGAAGATGGTGATTTTGAATTTGATAATTCTAGTTGCGGCTCGGATGTTGGTGAGAAAGATAATATCTTTTGTAAGTTTGTAGAAAGAGTTCCCCGAAAAGTCTTTGCTTGAACATGAATTTGGTGCCTTCATGTTCTTTGTGACCCATTTGCAAGTTTAATTTCTTTTATCATGGCAGCCTCTGCTATGGAGTTTAGCAAACCGAGCAAGCCGAAGGTACGGTACACAAGACCATGGAGCCCATCCTCATCAATGAAGCCTATAAACCGCAGTGTTTGTAGAGAAACTCAATCCAATAACCATTCGTGTCATTCGGTAAGTAGAAAAGAGAACCTCTTGTATACCTTGATAAAACAAAACAAAGCACCTTATTGGTATGAAACAAAATCAAGATGTACTTTTGACTTTTTAAGTCAAAATGTACAATTTTCAGCTTCCTCATATGGTTATTTGAACTTGGTAAGAACAGTTGATAAGTAGAACAATATTTGTAACACACGTCATAGAGATAACCGTTGATGATAGTAAAAGTGCAAGAGAATCGATAGGAATGCTCAGATAAGAAGTGGTATGATTGACTCTGACCTAAACAGTCAAAATACAAGAGTAAAAAGCATGAACAAAGTCTAAACTTGAAAAGCACACTACTTTTATCGTGGTTGTATGCATACGAGTTGTTATATCGAATCTTGAATGTGTCTTTTTTTAACTTATATCGGTTCTATAATGGGTTTGACCAGAAAGTCAATTTTGCCAAGCTTGGAAGCCACACACTCACGCGATATTACAGCACCTACAACCTTGTAAGTCAGATAACACGCCTCCCTACCCACAAAACACACATTCACACACTCATGCTCTCATTTGCTTACTGAATGTCTATAGGGAAACATTCGTTCAAATCCGACAAAGGAGCAGCTGATTAACGCCATCCAAAAGCATTTTGCTTCACAGGTATATCATACACACATACAAGGAAAACTCATAGTTACATGTTATTAATGATTATGAAACTGACTTATGTGTGTTTTTTATACAACAGCAAGTGAGTGAAGTGGAAGTGATATTGGAGTTCATTCACGCTGCAAAAAGACGAAAATGTGGAAGAACACAAAGGGATCAAAGTTGAACAGATCCGTGTGGGCTTTCTTGTGTAATCTAATCATGTAGTTTAAGCTAACCGATTTAGCTCTTGCTAACGAACCAAGTAACCCCAGAGATAGGAATACTTATTTGTGAATCGATGTGGTACCCTTGCTAGATGTTTAACCATGAAATGTTCTTAGCATGTCTGTTTATAAAGTCTAATTTCCGCTATATCATTTCCATGTTGAATGTAAACCATCTTTTGGAGTTTGTCATATTGCAATAACTTATAACTTGGTGGGTGTGATATGATGCTTAGAGGTAAGAAAATCATGAGCATTTGATGGAGATTTTGAAATATGAAAATGGTTACTATGATCATACAGATGAGACACATAACATCAAGGCCTTTTATAGCTTACAAACCAAACACCCACAACATATACGAGTCAGAAAGACCGAGGCCTGAGGGGGTGAAATAGTTTTTAGAAACAGAGATTACTCGTCTTGAAATAACAAGCGGCAGCAATTTGATTTCAAACACATGAAAAATAACACAAAAAGCATTGATATTTTCCTATAATTTGCCCAAAACTGGTAAGGTATCAAGACTAAAATGTCTTTCATGATCTTTACAATAACAATAACTTGAAATAAAAAGAAGGAAAACAACAGTTGGAAAAATCAAATCACCAGTGCTGCAAAACAAATCAAACTTGTACCAAATTATTTGAGCCTAATCGAGTCAAACTTTATCAACTCCCACAAACATTCACTAAAATATGACACAAATCAAGCCCCGAGGAGAGTCTCAAGTGCTTCGAAGAACAACGGAGCCATTTCGGGGCTTGGAGATTTGATAGCACACTTGACTCCTGGAACACCAATGACTGCTGTAATTTCAATCAAGAAAGGGATTCCTTTTGGGATTTTGGCTGAGAGATATAAAACCTCCTGGTTCCCGTTCTTACGTTTGGCGATAAAGAACATGTTGGAAGAACCCAACCGCTCTATCGTCGCCTCCACGTTGTTTATAATGATACCTGCAATATCCTTTGACACCTCGTTTGAATCCGGTAATGACTTCCATGTCTGCAATAAAATTTACCCACATCAGACTTTCGTATATATTTAATGCATGTGAAACTTGCAGGCACTCCAAGGCGTTGTCCTGAATACCGAGGCCCGAGGCAAAAGCTTCATGTACATATTAGCCTTTTTATTAAAAGAACAATTCATAATCTCTTCATCCCTTTGGTTGTTTTTTACATATCAGCTTCCTACAAACCCTAATTTTGACGGAGATGTACATGAGGCGCCCGCCTCAAGGCCTAGGTGTTTTCCAGATTGACTAGGGCATCAGACGTGCTTTTTAAAACCAAGATGTTATATAGAAACAAAAGTTATGTTACCTCAAGGAAGGTAGAACGTTCCATTCTTCCATCCTCGGTGAACAAAACTAGTAACGATAATCTATCATTAAAGTACCAAACAGGCTGTTGATTGTTCTTTACTGCAACTTGCAAAACTGAGTTAGGTGGACCTGGTGCTATATTCTGGAACAGAACCATAGGAAGAAGGGTTCTTGCCGATGTTCCCGGTTGAATTTGTGGAACCTGACAATAAAAAATGTGTTACCTAGAATCAAAAAACAAGATGCAGATATTGCTTCCTAACAATAAATAATTGGTACCTGGAGTGGTCCACCAGCAGCAAGCCCAAATGTATTTTTGTTGAATTGGATCATAAATCCATCCAGTGGGATGTTAGTGTTGTTCTCAAACATTATACTATAGAATATCTGACCATCCCTCCGTATGAGCTGTGCACTAATTTCTAGACCTTGACCTTTCGCTGCTGGTAATAGAACAGGCAAAGGTGGCCTGTGATGGTAGCAAATTGGTGATTTTTTGCATGTTTATTTTGTAGAGATAGCAAGATGGACTGGTAAGGTAACAGGTCCAGATTGAAACCGACATTTTTAGAGTGGGTCAGGTTGGGTTGACCAACAACTTGACTACAAGAACTTTTTGTTGTCTAAAAAAAAGAATTATTATGAACAGTTGTGATTATAGCAACAAAATCAGTACAACAATATGAATTTAAAATACACTTTGAAGGTTTAAATGCTTTCAATCAAGCCTGTTCTCCTCTTAGTTAATTTTTTTATTAAAACCATTTGACCGGTTTGAGATAAAACATAACACAAATATACCCATTAATAAGCAAATGGGTCGGCTTTTTTGGTATTTTATGCTAGCATTACTGAATAAGTCTATGGCACGTACCCTGCATCAGTTCCAGGCTGATCTACTGAGACAATAGCATTATTATCACCACCGTCAAGACCCATAAGATCAAGTAAATCTGGCACAGGAGCAGGTGCGGCAGTTGGCTGCTTAGCTGCAGCATTAGTGGTTGATGTAGGCGGTGAAGATGCAACACCATCAGAAACCAGTGTAGTTGACGTTTCAGCATACCCGCCTTCAATACCATCGGGAAACTCTTCTTCTTCGGTTCTTTGAACAGTCCTCACACGGGTTATGAATGTTTCAGGCGGTTTGTGATACACAGAAGACAAAGTAGCAATATTTGCAAGAAGCTCATCAAGAAGAGATTGATCGTATTGATTTGAATCATCACTTATCACTGGCTTCTCAGCTAAAACAACATCTTTTGCAGCCTAATATACGTACTGCAAGTCAGTAGAATAATAGGATTTACAAGTAATAACAACTTTGAAGAAATGAATCATGATTAAGAACCTCAGGATCAGTTGAAAGAAGGCGCCAATATATGTAGGCACGATCTCGTAGATCTGGATTGTCAGTTTCCACGGTGGCATTATTCAAAACAACCTGTATATACAACAGTATAACTTGAAATCAGATCCACTATGCAGAGGTTTGACATTTATAGAACCTTAATTGATACCATGAACTTCATAGTGTATTGAAATTTTTTTTACCTGAATCATTTGCTGTGGTCCTTCAGTTGGCTTTTTAAGGAAAAGTTTGACTGTGGCAGTCAATAACTGTAACTGGACTTGTGCAGGTTCTTCAGGGAAACTCTCCAGAAAGCTTTCAAGAAGTTCATCGGCGTTATCAATTCTTTCAGCATATTCACCAATTATCCAAATCATTGATGCCTGTTAGAATAATAATAAATGAATAAAGACAAATCAAGTGGTAAGGTCTTCACACATATTAGAACTCTTGAATCTCACAATACCTTGGCCTCTGGCTCATCCAAAGTGTCCAAACTCTCACAAAGCGTGGCAATGATAGATTCATAACTGAGGTGGAAATTTTAGTTAAGAGAGAAATTTGTAGAAGTATTCAATAAACATCATGGTTAAAAAAGTTGATTACAAATAAAGAAAAAAACTTACGTGTTGGGATATCTTCTAAAAATATCCTTGATGACTATAATAGCTTCCTGAACGACATAATTAACTTTAATTTTAATCAGCTCTAAAAGAACACTGATGCAACGCTCAGCTGCTCTCTCTAACTTGATAGCACAACGCCCAATGGCACGGACAGCTTTTCTCACAAAATCGACATCTACTTCTGTAGCATATTCTTTAAACTCCAACAATACCTGCATGACCAAATCCATTTAACAAAATTAGATGTGACATTTTTGACCCATTCACCTAAAGGGTTCAATTCAGGTTATGTTTTATCTCTAATATGTCAAACCGATAACATTAAAAAGAAAAGATAGGTCAAAATCCTCCTGTCATGCAAGGGTCTAGATTTTGGGTAATTGAGTATTTGACTCTCAAAGAAGAGTATCATTATCAACACTTGTAATCATATTTGAGTATCTGACTCACTAATTATTTATATAAGAACAAAAAACTGTAGACAAAAGGTTTTTGAGGCCAATCCGGCCTGGCCCATACTAAAAGTACCCATTTTGACAATGTTATCTGACCCAGTTCATTTCCAGCTCCTAACATAGATTCCAAGGACATAATTAGCTTTTAAAGAATTGTAGTCACCTGATCAATATTTCTATCTGAAGCAAGCTTTATCATGATCTCCAACTTTTCCATCTTAACATATATTGGATCATTGTACTTGCAGAAGAACACCTACAAAGCAGGAGTAATTCAGATGATATATCTTAACTCCTATTGATGGTGGTTAAAAGAAAATAACTTCAAATCATGATACCTTAATTTCATGGGCAAGGATTGTGGGACGTCGTTGTACAATAAGGTTGATGTTCCTTAAGGCAACATATTGAATCTCAGGCTCCGCAGAGAGTAATGTTACAAGAGGAGGAGCCATTTTCTTGCAAAGGTTCCGAATCACATCTGGACTAGTGATGAGTTCCATTTGTTGAAGGATCATCTTTTAAGGCAATAATGTAACAATCAAGACAAATAAAAATCAATACATGAGTTTAGGACAAATACTCAAAAGAATGGGTAGTTTTTTGTTTATTTTTCCTCAAATGGGGTAAAAATAATTAGCTAAAAGAAAACAGTAAAACGGGCTGAAGAGGTAAATGAGGCAGAATGTCACCCATAGTCTATTATAAACGCATTTAACCTCCTAAAATCGTTTTTAATCAAAGATGTAGATTATTATTGCTTTCACAATCATATTTAATGCATTTATTATACACAAAAAATGTAAGGAAATGGGCAAAAAGTGTTTCAGGTCAACCCAGCCCGTTTAAACTAGTTCCACCATACCAATAATGACCCATTTTGACCAAATCATTTAGACAAGTTACGCAGGTCACCCTTTTAGCCATATCTAACAATTACATAAGAAAAATCAAGCAAATTCACCTTAACAGCTGAAAGAACAACAGCAGAATTTGCATGTTGTAGTCTTGGAGTGACTCTCTCTACAATATTTTCAGCTTCACGAGCATCAGCTGCCTTGTACTTGGAAAGAGCATCTAATATGAAAACTTGACCCCACCTGTCGTTATGTTCATGATAAAATTTAAAAAAACACAAATAGTAACAAATATAAAATAACAATAAAAAATACATATTACCAACCACACTATTATACTCAAGAATCATACTCACTCGGTGCATTCATTTAGAGCAGTGAGGAGCTTTGTAAGTATATTGCTTGTGATTGCAAAGATGGGTTTACTGCTGTTATCTTGAATTTCTGCAAGAGCTGCAACAGCATTTGCTACAACCATAGGGTTATTGTCAGATATCAAATCCTTGAGACCTTCCAGAAAGCCCCTATCTTCAACTAGCTCAGCATTAATGTCATAAAGTTTAGCAACACATATAGCTGCTGTCTTTCGAACATAAGGATCATCATCCTGATAACAAAGAACATAAAGATGCTCATAGAGGGGAGTTGATAGTTCAATCTTCTAAATATACTATGGTTAATCGATAATTAGAAATCTCAAAAACAGAGACATATGTTACCTTAAGGCACCGCTCCAGAGGATCACAAAGATATTCTGTAATTTTATCAACTCGGATGCATCCCATTGTTCGAACAGCTAACGCACGAATCAAAGGATTTGGGTCCTGTGTATCCTGTAATATCCATTTACAAGTCCTATAAGATAATAACTACGGATCTGATGTCTTTTCTTAAGAGAATGATTTGAGTGCTTATTCCTGACTTGCTTAAGATATTCAAAGAAAAAGAAGTAAAATATAACATGAAAAGAAGTTACTATTTCATTCATCATCAGGTGCTAGACAGTGATCTTAAAAGTTTTCAACTAATAAAAGTACCTCAGTAGTTACAAACTAACACTACCAAGTATCCATTTCCGTATTATACGGGTTTAGGACTGATTCTACATTGCCTCTCAAGATACAACATCCATCACGAACACTGGATCATACAGATGTAGTGATGTACACCAATCACACTAGTTAGATGATAACTTGAAAGGATACATGAACAAATTCCTCGTTTAATAATAGAACACCAATTTAAGAGTAATGGAAAGGATACCAAAAAGACATTATAGTAATCATCAAGTGATCAACAACATAGTGAATAGCCCCCCTCATTCCCCTTTCACATAAAGCAGTTCAGGGTTATAAGATGAAACTAGGCGACTGGTTTCTCCTTGCAAAATCATAGTTCGGTTACTTTATTAGATTACTAAACTAATCATTATACATGAGCATGCATCTTACAAATAAGCCTATTAGGTATGGAATCACATTTTCCAAAGATAAAACACCAAGGAGCAAGTTTTAAGTAAAACACAGAATTCTCCTGCTTCTTACCTTTACAAACGTATTGACTGCAAGTATAGCCAGGTCAGGCTGACTTTTAGCGTAATTGATGAGATACAAGTAAACAAGCTTTTTAAGCTCCAGATTTTCTGTTTGCATACAGTTCAGGACATCTGTGAATAGTGAGGAGACATCTTTGCCAACAGTCATGGCAGCAATCACCTTTTTAACAGCATCTTTTCTCTTATCCTGAACGACAGAAAAAACAAAATACATCAAGTAATATACTACTTAAACTAACAGTCGACGTTATGAAGGACTTCTTTGTTTCCAAGGAGTCTAAGCTTCCGAAGATTCAACAACCTTTGATTTCTAATAGGAATATTCTCTGTTCAGATAATCAATGACTTTCATGTCTATTTTCACACACATGTTACATGCCTTAAATCAGATACAGGAAATCTCCCCAAAACAGAAAATTATGGAACCTGCCAAATGCAAAGGTGTGCTTACAGTATTTAGGTGGTTCAATCTACATAGTCAAAGGTGCCAAAGGCGCACGCCTAGGCTCCCAGGCAAGGCACAAGTAAACCACCTTGAGTGTACCAAGGTGCACAGGCATGCTGAACTGGAAAATAACTGACCTGAACAGGTAAAAAACCTGTCTGGGACGATCTCAAACAGCTTAAAATGGCCTGAAACCATTTCAAAACAGCCTAAAACAGCTAAAACGAGCCTTGCTTGTCTGGCCCTCACTTTTTAAGCACCTTTCGCCTAGGCAACAAGCTCACACACTTTGCACCTTGAGTGCATCCCCTTTGACTACCTAGGGTTCAATATTAGTATCTACCGCGAAGCAGCAGACTCATCCAAAAGTGAAGGATAAGCAACCCTTCTAGAAGCGCATTTCAAACTTGTAACAAGATGCAGCAACCACTGACATCTAAATGCATCAATAAGAAACCACATGCACGGAATCGAACCTTATGTTCTCTACAGCACATTTTTAGGTCGGTACTCATAACTCAAGTAGTGATTACAATCAAACTCTTCGCAATTATAAACAGGATTCGTATTACAAATCACAAATCAATCCAACAAAACAACTTCAAAACAGCCTAATTGATATATCTCAATTCTCACACCGCAGTTACAGATCTGACAATACATCCGGCATAACGTGAAGCTTCTAAGCAGATCACAAACAATACAAACAAACTTCTAACCAATTCAGCTGTTCTCTAATCAGATCAGTCTATAAATCTATATATAACGCATGTGGATGTATGAATCTGTAGGTATAGGGGGAGTGAGATGCGATACCTTGTACTGTGAATTGAGCTCTTCTTTAAGCTCAGGGATTTCGCCCTTTTTAGTTGTGGAGAAGTACTTTGAATCGTGTCCGCTCATCTCTGCCGGTGATCGGAGTCAACGACGGCGACTCGACGGAGGAAAAGATGGATTTGAAAGGATGAATGCTATGGAGCTTTGAAGGAGATGTGTGAAACTGTAAATGGAGATTGGAGAAAACGGGAGGTTTGAAACATGAACTTGGATCCGACCCGAATGAGTTGCCCGATGTTATAAATAATATGACACGGAAACGAAGCACATGATTTTAAGATTTACGGGTTGGATTGGTTGGATCATATTTAATAAACGGGATATCATTATAAAGGGTCATTGATTTTTAATAATCTTAATTTTTATTTATTTATCGAGATTAATACCAACTCAGTAAATATTTGAAGACACTTCCAACTTTAAATTTATTTTCCTCCAACAATCCTAATAACTGAGAGTTAACATCCGTTAGTTTTTTTTTATAAAATGGGGCCAACATTGAGCTATTTTTCAACTATGACGCAACCCAGCCTCCACCAGGTTTGTTTTTCGGTGTCTAGCCTCCAGCATCACCTGAAATCTAACTCGAATAAGTTAAGTGGTTCAGATCACAAGGTAAATATTTAAAAAACTAATGGTGTTAACTCTCAGTTATAAGAGATCGTTGAAGAAAAACAAGCTCAAAGTTGGGGGTGTCTGTAAACATTTCCTGAGTTTGGATTAATCCCGGCCAATAAATGAAAGTTAGGATTATTAAAATCCAATAACCTCATTATAAATGATATAATATTCAGAAAAATATATTTAATTATAAACCAAGTTTGAACAAATATTTCATTTTTTATCATTATTTGGTTAAAAGTCAAAAAATGAGCTTTTATCGTTAATTTCTTTAGAAAAATGGAAAAAAAAACATGATTTTTTTGTTCGAAAACAACCAAACCATGACCCAGACTCAAAAACCGGTTATCAATTGGGACCAACTGGTTAACAATGGTTCTTACGCATACAAGCGGTCCGGAGATCTTAGTGATTAGAGGGGCAGGTGAGCTCGGCCGATAGTGAGGTCTTAATAGCATTCCTGCAAACTGATAATATTTTTTGTGTTGATTGATTATTAATAGTTAAATCTCAGAAAAAATCAATATTATAAAATATTGATGAGCAATTTAATTTCACAAACTACATGCGTTTGAAAGTATAAGTCTGCTTTCGTTTTGTATTTTTAAAAAGGTTGTGTTCTAAAAATATTGGAAGTTTGTTAAGTATTGTATTATCAAAGTAAAGTCTGAAAAATCTAAAAATCAAATGAAATTTACTTATAACTTTCATAGTTATAGAGCCGAAACTTTGTTGAATATCTTTCTACTCTAATAAAAGATTAACTTAGGGTGACACGTGGCAGCATCACATTCTTTTTCATCAAAATTTTTCCGTTCCTCTCTCCTATTAAATAATTACTTTAATTATCAATAATATTATTTAACTTTTTTTAGAATAAAAATAGGCTTTTTAATAAATTTAAAAAAAGATATTCTTATTAATATTATTTCTAAAAATAATTTTTATAAAATAAGAAATTTTTACAAAACATCAAGCTTTTTTAAAATTATTTTTTAAAAAGTAAATTTTTTATAAACAAAAAATAATTAAAATTGGAATTTATAATAAAAAGACTTTTTAAAAATGATATTTTTAATACGGTTTGTTTTGAAACAATTTTTTTTTTAAACCAAAAGTTTAAAAAGTTGATATAATTGTTTTATTTCAAATTGTTCTTATTATACGTAATTTCAATTATATTTTATCGTAAAATATTGTTTTATACTTGATAATTTTTTATTATATTTAATATTTTATTTATTCAACCCGTGTAATACACGGGTTTACTAAAGCTAGTATAATTATATATTTGTTATTTTTTCAAAAGTATATTAGACTATTACTGTAGGTTAGCAATATGATTATCCATTAAAAGAGAGCATAAGATTTTAAAACAGTTTGATAGAATTGCACATCCACAATCTACAAACCCAAAAAAGTCCTCAACATTGAACATTCTAAAGATTTAATATTTTGGGCCTTTATTAATCGGGCTTAATCAAGCGAATAGTACTACTAATCACAGAATTAATACACCTTTAGCTTAACTTTAGCCCATCCCTATTCCCATCAAACTTCCAATCTTCCATGCGTTTTACCCTTTATAATTATGGAATTATTCATTTAAACTATATCTAAACAAATAATTTAGATATAAAATAATTAAGTTTCTTAGGCTCAATTACTCATGATCAAAAGCATGTTGGACGGTAGTAAGATGAGTCAAGTATTTTAGAACACTTTTAGTTATTTAATAATTTTCATTTAAACATATATTTCTTGCTCTCTCTGCCTCCATATAGACAATAGGCGGATATGGCACTCACGGCCTGATGCTGCCGAATTACGCACCACCTTCATGAATGGATCATATATTGTTGGAATCTGAGTGTCGCTGACACCACAGGTGGAAACTAATGGTCGGCGGCCACCACCCCCGTGCCATCGATGACCTGCAACTAAATCACCTATTCCCTAAACAACAACATATACAAAAAAAACGCATATAAGGAAGTATGAGAGGTTTAACCATATTCACCCATAACTACAGTAATTTTCTCTCACGGAGAGAAATTGCTATTTAATATTAATTGAATATTTATTCTAGAATGAAAAAGTATTAATATTAAAAGAAAAAAACATATTAAACAAATCAATCATTGAATTGTCTTGTAAAATATGTTTTTTTGGTCCTTTGAATATTGTGTATCGGTCAAAAGTGGATGTTTGGAATCACTATAAATTTATAAGTTGCGGTGCGAAAATGATAAATTAAAATAAGTATTCTTTTTGACAATCTTCCATAACCAATAATTGATCATTAGAAATCAAACTAACAAGTCTTTGACATGATATTGATAAAATATTTCAATTCACCAAAAAGTTTCTTTTCTTATTACATAATATTAATTTAGCAATGGGAATGAATAGGTTGGTTTGTGATGTTTATATTTTGACCATCGGATTATGTTGTTTTTTGCAATTTAGTCCTTATGTCCTTTTATTTAATGACACATTATAATACTCTTGCTAATGCGCGTTGTACAATCTTTGTTGCAGGTTGTTTTGGAATTAAGGTGAGGTCCCCTACATTTGTCATTTGTATAGAGAGAGAGAGAGAGAGAGGAGTTTATGTGGGGGGCCGGGTGTCAGGGAGGTTGGCCGCCGCCCGTTGGTTTCCGGCTAGACCGAGGTGGTGGGCTCGCTGCATGTATCTTTCTTCTTCTTCTCTAACGCCACCGGGTTTGTGTTCTCGGCCAACTTGGTGGTTGTTGTGGTTCCGATCGTTCCATGTTGCCAGAAATCAACATCTCGTAAGGGGTACAGACGCCACCGGACCTTTGCTCGGGTGGGTGCCTTAGCCGCCGGCGCGGCGGCGATGATC
The DNA here is from genome assembly GCA_025506415.1 of Flaveria robusta. NCBI lineage: Eukaryota > Viridiplantae > Streptophyta > Magnoliopsida > Asterales > Asteraceae > Flaveria > Flaveria robusta. The sequence continues at coordinate 40,700 of JACCIZ010000161.1, forward strand.
TGTCTTCCCCTTCTGATTTTAGGGTTTTGACCTTGGGTTTATTGAAGGGATCCCACAGTGTAGCCACGATCTATCTTCCTCCTCTAATTTTAAGGTTCTTGACCTTGCGGTTATGGAAGGGATGCCGGCAATGGATGTAGATGACCATCTATGGCCACTTTTGGTGGCATATATGGTGGTGCACAACTTTCAACTTGGTTCTCTTCTCGGGTGTTATTTGCTATCCTTTGGCTGACATAGAGGGAATATAAGAAACCTGTATTCGTTCTCCTGAAGATTGGCTTGTAAAAGATCCAAAATTTCAGATGAAATGCTACAACCTACATTTAATTATGGTTAGTTTACTATCTCCTGGATTTTAGTGTTTTGGTTCTAATGTGCTTTGAATGTTTTGTATTCTTGGCTTATGAAATAGATAATTAGTTTGATGTTTGTCTCAGTTTATCTTTTGAGATGTTTGAATGTCGTAGCTTTTGAATATGCTTTTATGTTGTGCTTTGAATCTTACATTTTTATTGTTATAGTTAGCTATATCAAAGAATGTAAGACCTGTTTTGATTACCAAATTTAAAAATTTGTTTTGGAAAAATAAGTTACTCAAAGTAACTTTTGAGTGATATTGTAGCAAAAGGAATAAAAGATTTTTCTTCCACAAAATCCGACCAACTATACCTTTTATATAAATGCAGGCTCATCAAAAAGGATGCTTAAAAGAGCTTAGGACATTTGTTTAAGTAGTGGTTAACGTCTTTGAATCCGGTTCACTTCGGTTGCTGTTAATATGGGTTATATTCTGGTTTTCGAGCGTCAATGTAACTGGTTCTTCCAACGCGCAACGCGCGTGGATGTTTAACACTAGTTTGATAAATTTTGTAGGAAATTAGTGTCATGTAAGTTCAATTGAACTATGACCCATTTCTTCTTCTTATTGGCATTATTAAGGACTAGTGGGTCTGACCGCGTTATGTAACGACTGTTATAAAAGTCTAAAGATTTGATTATATTGATTTATACGTTAGTAATAACCATAAAAAAAGATTACATGCGAAACGAGCTCTATTGTAAATTGATTAAAAGAAAATTTGATAAAAGTTGAAGGCTTAAGTATAAAATTTATAAAAGGTTCAGGTGATTAAATGTAAATTTGACATAACTCGAATGCTTAAATATAAATAAAAAAAAACAGAATGAATAGGTATCAATTTGAAAAAAAAAGACAAAGAGAGAAAAAAATATTATGACTAGTTTCAAAAAAATATCCTTACATATTTAAATGTAACATTGTAAGAAAAAAAACAAAGTCAGGTTTTTATTAGCTTGGAGGAAAAACAAATTATTATGATAACATTAAAAAAACTTACACCTTCACTACACTATTTGTTATAGAGCCTTTTTTCGATCTGTCTTAAACGTTGATATATTTGGGTACTATTATTATTATTATTATTATTATTATTATTATTATTATTATTATTATTATTATTATTATTATTATTATTATTATTATTATTATTATTATTATTATTATAACTATGTAAATATTTAATGATTATATACTTAAGTGTTTAAATAAAATAATACTTAAATCAAATAATACTAAGTTATAAAATATAAATAATAAATGCATATATTTTAATATTAATTTTAAATATTATAAATAAGATAATACTTAAAATACATATATATTAAATAATGTATTAATTGAGAGAAATTTATTAAATATGGGAAATTAAGAACTATTGTATTGTATATAATATTTGTACCTTATGTTTAAAAAAATATAATAAGTGATTTTGAGTAAAATTATAAATATGTCATCATCAAATGCTTTATATAATAGTATAGATATAGATAATATTGACATAGATTAGTATTATTATTATTATTATTATTATTATTATTATTATTATTATTATTATTATTATTATTATATTATTATTATTATAAAAGTATTTAGTAATTATATAGTTAAGTATTCAAATAAGATAATACTTATTTATAAATTAGTTATAATAATAATTATTATTATTATTATAAAAGTATTTAGTAACTATATAGTTAAGTATTCATTTAAGATAATACTTATTAATAAATTAAATGTTAATTTCAAGTATTATAAATAATATAATATATTAATATATATATAGTGAATTAAATAATCTTACATTATTAAATAATATATTAATAATATTTATTAATTAATGTATTGATTAGAAGAAGTTGATTAAATGAGGGGCAAAATATAAATGACTGCATAAAACACTTGTACCTAATGCTTAAGAATTTGTATTAGGTATCTTAATTTTTTTTATAAAATTACACGTGTGTCCTAATGTTTTTGCTTTATATATTAGTATAGATAACTTTGTAAAATAAATTGCAAAAGGTCACCAATTAGGCCATTTTTTATCCCAATCAGATTACTCATAAATTTTTCTATCCAAATCAGGTCATTAAAATTTCAGGATTGTTTGAATTCGTTCATTCATAATATGCAAAATATTTTTAAAAAATTGAAATATTTAAAAAATTAACATTACTATAAAAAACTAAATTATTTTAAAAAATTGTAAATTATTTAAAAAATATGAGTAACCTGATTGGAATACTTTTAAAACTTTATTGACGTGATTGGAACGAATAAAAGTATTAGTGACCTAATTAGAACATTTTTAAAACTTATTTACTATTCAGTGAAATTTGACGTGCACTGATGTAGAAAATAATTGTGGTTTTTCGTGCAAAACAAATTTTTATATTAATTTTCTTGATGTAATCTATAGTTTTATGATATTTATAAAACAAGAGAATATTGAGGAAAAAAAATTAGATTTAGAAAAGAAATACAATGGATGAGATTCGGTTGTGTTAAGTCGCGATATTCCTTTTGGATATTAAGTGGTATTATAGGTGTCAGTTAATTAGTCCTAATCGTATTATCGAAGATTCAAAAATCAACAATTATTAGGTAAATGTTTAGTGATGAGAATAGTTATGTAAAGTCACAATATTCTTTTACATATGAAATGATTAATTGTTAAAAAATTGAGATAACAAATGAAGACTTGTAATGATTGTCAAATGCCAACTTTCTAGTCACGACTTGACGAGATTTGGACTGTTGTTTTCGATGAATTTGATTAGTGAATCCAAACAAGACTGATATATTTATTTTTGTTAAAATATAAACTCTAATTTGTTTGAACTTGAAAATATGTAACCCAGATACAACTTGTGTCATAAATCGCAAACCCAACACGATTAACAACCGTTATGTCATGTGCGCACGCTTCATTTATACTCCAATCTCTATTGTAGTTTCCCTCCTACATATATTTCAAACATTGTAAATACCCTTCCATCTTTCACCAATGTAAGAAAATGCTTCAAACATTATGACTACTACGACTATGATGGCGCCCACAAGGACGAGATGACGACAACCGTAACCATTATTTGTAACGGTGTATTGGGATCTTTGGTCCCAATAGCCTAAAGGACATATGACTCGAACTTAAGCAAGTGTTGAGTGAAATCTTCTTGCATGATGAATCCACAAGACATCAAAAAATAAAAATAAAAATAAAATAAAATAAGTAATAACATTTTACATTGAACATCTTGCATTGAGCATCGTGTTATGGTATTTATCACTCACAACTTCACCTCTATAGGGAGTAGGGACGTCTTAATTTCTTTTATTTTTTGAAAAAAGACATTTTTTTTTATTATGAATAAGGTCAACATACAAGTGTTCTAATTTCTTGAAACATTAAGAATAGAACACATCCAATTTATTTAATACACGTGTGTAGATGGTCAAACTTATTTTAGTAAGATTGTATTTGTTTCCTTTGTTATATTTTTCTTTTCAAAAAGACGAGGGACCAGATGACACCAAACAATTATAGTCGTCCTTAGATAAACCGTTGACTAACTATCCTAGACACACATCGGTGGATTAGCCATTATGAGAGAATAAAAGTTTAAATGTATGCACTAAGCATCATTGTCACCAAGATTGGTGAGAAGCATAATCATGTGATTAAACAATAATTAAGCACTCCTAGGACATAGGCTTTGAATTCCTTTGACTCATGCATTTTGTGACATTTAGAAATGAAATTTGTGCTACTTTTCTTTTATTAGAATACTTTGCCTTATTTGGATTAGGGGTCCAAATTGACCCATTCATGTGGGAGGTATATATTCCTCTATGTCTACATAATTGTATATTGCATTTCATAAAGGCAATGCCGATTAATCTTTAGAAAAGTAGAAATATTCTGTTATCTTTTAATGTAACAAATTTAGAATGGTATCACTTATTTCCACGTGGTATTTTTCTTTTACTAGTTTTTTTATGATGTCATAATTGTATATATTCTTCAATTTCTACATAATTGTATATTAACTTTTTGTTTCACGGTCTAAATTGATTATATTTTTCATCTATAGTATACTAGGTTATAGACCCGTGTATTACACGGGTTGAAAAATAAAAAATATATATAATTTAAAAATGTAAACAAATATTTAAACATTATTTGTTTTTAAATTAAATGATAATACGATAAAATAGATTGTATTCAATCTATATTACGACGAGAAAAAAATACTGTTAAATAGTTAAGATGGTGATCAACGCTGCACACACCAAAATTAAATATATGAATGTGCGATTCATTTGTTTGAACTCCTTTTTTAAACATTTAGTTTTTCTTTAGAGTTTGGAAATTTATGTATATTCGACGTAATGGCTTGTTAAAGAAGATGTGGAAACGTAGTTTTTGGGAAACAATCAAACAACTAAAAGGTTGTTCATGCCTAGAAAATAAAAATTTAAAAATAGAAAAGTTTATTGAAAAAATAACATAAATATTAATTTATAAGCCGAAAAATATTTGATTATTACATATAATATAGACTTAATTGAAATCAATATTCTGCTAGCAACAATAAACCAATGTTGATTTGTTTTTCATTGTGATAATCAAAACATTATAATATATATTTAATAAGCGACTAAGATAAATATTAAAACATAAAACATAAGGTAAACAACGAAATTAATACCTTATAAAAACAAAATAAATAACGGACAACAAAAAAAGATAAAAGAAATAAAAAATAATTATTGAATGTATAGTAGGTACAAATATAAAAGATAAAAATACCTTACTTTATGTTTGAACAAAATCGAAAAAGAATAGATAATAATGCAAAAATTAAAATTTGTGAGATATATTAAAATAAAATTTAAGGGGTTAAATAAAATTTAAAATGATTGATGTAAGAAATTTAAAATCCCTAGAATGTTGGTGGTGATTGAGTTAGTTAAAAAAATAAAAATCTTAAATCTAAAATATAAATAAAATAACATGATTTATGGAAAAGTTGTTAAATGAGATTAGGCGGGAAAATTTTTGTGAGGTGAAACCTTATGATGACATGTGGCATCACATATTATCATTTATTAGTATAGATATAATAAAAGAGTAATTAGTATGTCACATGACAGTCTCCTGTGACTTCTCAAAAAAAGATTTCCGTCTAAACTATTATATTATTTTAGTTAAGTTTTTTATTTTAAGAAACTAAATTAATAATTGATTTTGTTTTTAATTTACTTTTTTTATATTATTAAATAAATAGTGTAATCATATGTTATTTTGAATTGTACATATTTTTATAGTCAAATAAGATTTAATTGAAAAAAAGTTTAAAAAAACATTTATTAATATATTTATATATTTTGGGTTAATTTCAGTTTAAGATAATTAGTTTTTTATTTCACACGGGTCAATTATATGTTATATTATCCAAAGAAGTATTCGAATATATATAATTTAAAAATAAAACTTTTTATTTTTTATTGTTTTGTGTAATACATAATTTAATCATACGAAATATTTATACATTTATGAATTATAGTTTTTATATATTTTCAACCCGTGTATTACACGGGTATCTAACCTAGTTACTCTAATAAAATAGTAACTAAAGATGATACGTGTCATCACCAAATTTGTTTTTATCAACATTTTTGTTTATTTCTCTTATTAAATAACTACATTAATTACTAATAATATTATTTAATTCTTTTTAGATCAATAATAGTTTTTTAATAAATTAAAAAATAAATCTTTTTATTAATATTATTTTTCTAAATAAACAAACTTTTACAAAAAGAATTTATTCTAAAAAATCAAACTTTTTTAAAAAATACCGAATACTTTAAAATTAGTTTTTTAAAAAGTAAAATTATTACAAAAAAAAATAGTTAAAACTGCAAGTTATAGTAAGAAAATTTTTGAAAATGATATCTTTTTTAAAATGGTTTGTTTTGAAACAAAATGTTTAATTTTTTATTACTTATAGTTGATACTCGTACTTACTTTCAATCATATTATATCTTAGAATATTATTTTTAATTAATAAAAAATTATTATATTTAATATTTATTTATTCAACTCATTTAATACACATGTTTACTAAAATAATATGTATATATGTATGTATAATTAGCTTATATAATTGAAGGCCTCGTAACTTTTCGTGCTTATATAATTACACTCTAGGAATGTCCCTGACCACCTCACACCTCAATTTGAACACTATTCTATTCACACCCTTTATTTTTCTTTTATGATAATATTATATATAATAAAGGAATAACTTATGTGTCACATTGCGTCTTTTTTAGAGTACCTCTTGGTTTTGAATCTTTTTATATCCGTTTTTTTCGATTTCCTTAATTATATCCTGGTTTAAAATTAAATATTGAAACATCTTTCTACTATAATAAAATGGTAACTAAGGGGTGCAACATGTCAACACCACATTCATTCTCATCAAAATTTTCTTGTTTCTCTCTTCTATTAAATAACTACATTAATTACTAATAATATTATTTATTTATATTTAGGTCAATTATAGTTTTTTAATAAATTAAAAAATAGATATTTCTATTAATATTATTTCTATAGAAACAAACTTTTACAATTTTTTTTCTAAAATATCAAAAAAATTAAAAAATACAAAAAACTTTAAAATTATTTTTTTAAAATTTAAAATTTTTATAAAAAAATAATTAAAACTAGGAGTTATAGTAAGAAAACTTTTAAAAATGATATTTAAAAAAAATGATTTGTTTTGAAATAAAATGTTTAATTTATAAAATTTTATTGTATTTAATATTTTATTTATTCAACCAGTGTAATACACGGGTTTGTTAAAGCTAGTACTATATATAAGTTAACTTTAAAAATCTATAATACATTTCCAAAATCAATTTGCGAATAATCATTTTATGATTTTGATTTTCAAAACAAATATGGAAAATGAATGGGATTGTATAGTACCTAAAAACAATTATTAATTGGTATTGATGATTAAGTGTCTTGTGGATTTTGGTCATGTTTGAATCAAGGATTTGTAGCAATTCATTTTTTGATTTATGGTCATTCAATATTTATTTTATATTTTATAAAAAATCAAAAGAAATTAGTATTTATTAAACGGTAACAAGTATCAATTAGTTTAAACTAATTCCACATGTTTAGGTTATTTCAAATCTTTGTCAAGCTTTAGTAATAATTAAGTTTATTGTTTTATTATTAATTGCTAATTTTAAATATTAAATAGTTTTGACTAACATTGATTCAATTTAATATTTTGAAGTCTACATCTATCACCATGTTTGACTTCCTAAATGAATTTATTTACATTAACTAATTGATTTCATATATTGAAGTTATTTCAAATGTTTGACAAGCTCGATAATTATAAATTTTTTTAATAATTTTAATTATCATTTAGTAAATGTTTTTATATTGCTATCTTTTTGTGATTTTAGCAATATTTTTTAATTATATTTGAAATTCATATTATACAATATAAATAAAAGACATTTAAGCTATTAATCTTAGATAGAGATGGTAATATTTTAAATAAAATTTAAAATATTGTATACAAAATAAAATTAAAAGATCTATGATTAATGATTTTTTTTTCATTTCGCATTTCTCATTTATTCTTTTTGTGTATCACACAGGTTCTAACCTAGTGTGTGTATATATTTCCATGTTTATCAAGAGAATTTGGAGCCATATTTTTGATAATGTGTTCCTCCTTCGTATAAAAAGAAATGATGAGAGAAAACAATTTTCATCAAGGTCGTTGATTTTATACATTTGTGATAAATGGATGTTTTTTTTACGTATTGGCCGGTCATTCAAGATGTTGCTTAAAAAAGGTTTGAATATGAACTTTCTAATAAAGTTTTCAACTATCATACCACTAGATAATCTTGTTATGATAATTAAATTACTTAATCTATGTAACTATACTCATATATTAAGTTATTTTTTATTATAAAACCATTCAGTAGAATAAAGTTATCTTTTCAAAACTTTTAAGTGTTGCATCCTTACAAGTTGTTTCCCCAAAATTCTTGATATCACTCATTTGGACCATTCTTCTTAAAGTATTGCGTTAGTGATCTAAGATAGCTTGAATGTGTGCATCAATTTGGTCCAAATTCATTGAGGACGACGTGAAATGATACTGGATTTAATGTTATTAAAATTGAACAAGATCGGTTGGTAGAACCGACTAGACCATGAATCGGGTAGAGTTCCGGATTATTTTACCCGACTAAACCACTTGAATTCGAACTTGATGATTTTTTATCAATCTGTCAACAAACTGTTTTTACCATTAAATGAAATTACCATGAATGAAACTTTATAATGTTAAGATTAAAACAGTTTTCATGTTGGTGATATTAAATCGATTTATTAATAATCAAGATTTTAAAACATATCCAAATAACACACTCTAAGATAACAAAATATTATCCAAATGCTAACTAAACATACTATATAAAATTGTCAATACAAACTAATAATGCTTTACAAAAACCTCCTAGCTTACCCTACTCTTAAAAGTAACTACTCAAATTTTGATAATCTCGGAAAACATTTTTAATTTATTTTATGGCCATGCAATAACCATCCTAATAAATTTTCCTCATGATTTTTTGGGGGAAATATTTATTAATTTCATTTTGGAAAATAGCTATATTGATGAAATCTGGTGGTGGGCATGTAGTTGTTGAAAAACTGTCCTCTTTGTATTCCTTCACGGTATTCTTCTTGCAACCCCTCCATCTACATAAATGATAAAACAAAATAATAATAATAATAATAACAATAATAATAATAATAATAACAACAACAACAACAAAAAATAAATAAATAAATAAAAATTAATTTCAGATGTTACTAGACTAAAAGACCATCCAGTATAAACAAAGAGTATTTGTAATTATCGATTTGTTATTGTTAACTTTCATAAAAGAGAATACATACCCACAGTTCATCTTCATCCTCATATTGTTGAAAAGTAAAAGTTTTAGGAGTCTCTTCGGGCTCATCATTACGTGCAAATCTCCCACGGATTCTTGGCCGGTTATCAGCAAGAGTTTTCCGACATGCATACTTTCATCGATGAAAAAGATGTTAGCAAATACTGAATCAAGTTTAAACACAAACTACAAACCACATAAGTACTTGTATATGGTGTAAGGAAACAAGGGCGGCCCAAGGGGAGTGAAATAAAAAAAATTAACCACGAGTATCAAAGGTAAAAAGAGACGGTGAAAAAACGAGTTAAGTATTACATTTACAACAATATGTATAAATGTTTATTTCGTTCTTGCATTTCTAATCTTATTAGGAAGATTAATTACCTTAATTGTCTTATTAAAATTTCTTTGTGTCCTTTTGGCTCTGTATCTCATAATTCTCATTTTTCTTTCTTCAGGACTGTAACGACCCACTTTGAAATTTGCTTCATCTATTAGTGACGCTTCTGTCGCTAATGGACTTGACGACAATGTTTGCTTTGTTTCCAGGCTCTAAAATCAAGAAAATAATCAAAATCTTAGCTTTTTAACATATTCGGAATCAATATCTGCATATAATTACAACACAATTTATATCATTGTTAAAAATTGCCAGAATAATGGACAAATGCGACAGAAAAAACGATCATAAATTTTACGACCGTTTTGCGAAAGAATCCGAACATGACAAAATTTAATGACCAAAACTAAAATAATCGTAAAACAATCACAAAATGAGATTACCCGTGGAGGTTTTTGTCACCACATTTCCGGGCGCAAAAAAGTTATTGGTGACCAAAACAGTCACAAATTTTACGACCATATTGCGAGCGAAATTGAGTGGTTGCAAAATTAGCGACCAAAACTGAAACAATTGCAAAATAGCCTAAAATTGGCCATGAAATGAAAATACCCAATTTTCTAGTAGTAAATGCAGCCGATTAAATATCAAACGGTCAATTTTTTATTTTGAAAATTCGGCGGTTCTACTTTCAAAATTCAACATGAATTTCTTATGTCCTACCCCAAATTGTTCCATCTAAATATTCGTACCATTAACTTTGTGCAGAAAAAGCACAATTAATCTATAATTTGAAGTTAAAAAAGAGTTTATTTGACCAATAAAAAGTCAAAATCAGACTGCATAGGTAGAACTAACTTGTAAATCACCAGTGCTGCAAACTCTTCTCACATGGCTAGAAGAGAAGCCATGATCAGGTGAGGTGAGGCTCACAGATTGAAGATTTGGGGACTCAATCAAGCTCCTCTGCATCATCTTCACCAAATTGCCACACCCACTGTAGCTATGAGGCAAGAAAGAATTGATGATGTAAGAATCATAAAAGGGTAGTTGACTTTTCTCTGCTTTGACCTCAAGAGGACACAAATCTTGTGAATTTACTGAATTGCCCATTTGGTAGATGGATAGACTTTGAAGCTGGTGGCATGGTGGGGAGGAAGAGAGGGTGGTGGTAGTGGTAGTTGTGATGGTGGGGGTAATTTGGTCAATTTCATCATAGGGGATGTCAAGAATATCATGGGCCAAAGGGTTCAAATTGTTATTGTTTTCTTGAAAAGATTTGAGGATGTCATTGGAAGAAGAATCACTCAATGGAGAGAATGGATGAGTGAAGAAACACTCTTCAAATTCACACAAATCATAAGACATTGAATATGGTTGAATCTTGAATTAGCATACAAAAATTTCTTGTTTTCCCCAGTGAGAAAACGTGAAATGATATGCTACTTTTGGTTGGTGAAAAGGGAGGAACTTAATAGTATGACAATCTTTAAAAGAAATTAAAAAAGGGTGAAACTTTAATCTCCGACAATCTTAAAAAGTCACACCTTAACAGAGGGAAAAGGTAAAAATTGAATCTTTGACGATTAATGGACTGACTTTTCTTCCTTTTCCCTCCTTGTAAATGAGAAACTTGAATGCTGATAATCTTGAAAAGATGGACGTTTAGAATCACAACCTTTTAGAAGCAGAATGCTAACGATGCTAAAAAAGATTAAAAATTATCGTCACGAGGTTCTTCAAACGGAATTATGAGACCAAGTTACAACAATTTCCACTTTCTTGATCAATGAAAAGAATGAACTTGAAACTATGAAACTATAAACCATTTGAGGGTGGCCAAAAGCCTTGAAGCAAGAGAGGGAGGGAGAGATGACACTTTCTCTCTCTCAAAGAAGAAGAGGACACCATTCTTTTGTCAAGAGGAGGGCAGTTTAAAAGCATCAACCTCCCTCTTGTCACCATATATAAAAAAACAACTAGAAACTAGTCCACTTATGCTATATTATATTGTTATATGAAAAAGTTAGCAAATAGACCCCTAAACTTTGCCTTTTTTCCGAAAGCTTAACCCCTCATTAAAGTTGATTGTCCAAATAAATTCATATGAGGCTTAACATTGGCTGAAGCTCACACAAATCAAATTCATTTGAGGAGAGTTGTTAGACATACAATGAAAGTTAAGGAAATGAACCATATGAATAGAGATGAGAATTATTTATAGAATTTTAAAAATTATGTTTTATGAATCACATAATATATAAAAGAATGAATATCAGCGAACCTAAAAGAACGTTAACGAACGAGCACATAAAAACATAATTGAATGAACAAAAACGAACGTCCACACACATAAATAAAGAAACGAAAATGTGTTGGTGCCCGTTTGTTTAGTAAATGACATAATAACCCCAATGTTAGGAACAAAACAAATATCATAGCGTTCTTGGATTAGATATAAGCACTTGGTTGCTTTACTTCATATTCAAGCTTGTTCTTTGATCTCAAAAGTCTTAGGCCCCGTTTGGTTCACGGAATTCTCAGGAATTGGAATTGGAAAATTTTTCATTCAAAATCATGTTTGGTTGTTCGATGGATGGAATTGGAATTGAAAAATTTTCCCTCATTCATTGGAATTCACATTCCATCCACTTACCATGGAATGTTTAACAATCCAATGGAATATTTGAAATTAACATTTCAATTTCACTCAAATTGACCAACCAAACACGTTATTAATTTTAATAAGATTACAATTTCAATTCTTTTGCAAAACATTCTGCGAATTAAACAGCTCATTAGTATACTGTCAACATCACTTTGGCGCATGGGTGGGTAAACGTAAGCAAGAGATCATAAACATCTTGACTTTTGTAAATGGAACAAAAGATTAACTTCGAACTTACATGAGAAATAAAAAGTCAAAGTTCTTACCAGTCTAAAACAACTGTAGAATCAATGCCATGGGTTGTGATCGGCCCACAAATTTCGAACAATTGCTAATTAGTTGCACATTGCCATTGAAAAAGCTTCAGATCGGATGAAAAATATGTTAACTGTCATTGGAAAATAAAATAAGGGAGATATTTAATTAGAATAACCTAAAATGAATGAAATACTCTCACAAGAGGTATTTAATGTGACAACTAAACGACCATCCAAACTAATCACCATAAGTGTTACTAAGGGGCTGTTTGGCAGCCTCTTAATGGTTCAGATGTCTGAATGATTCAGCACTTAATGGTTCAGACTGTTTGCTTCGCGAGCAAATGTCTGAATGGTTAAGCATTATACTAATGCTGAATGGTTAAGAGGTCTAATGCTGAATGGTTAAGAACTCTTATCTGAATTGATCAGACATTTGGCTTTAAATAGTTAATCGATATATTAGCTATTAATGGTTTAGACCTCTTAATGGTTCAACACTTAATGATTCAGAACTCTTATTGGTTCAGCATTTAATCATTCAAATATTGCTAAACAGCCCCTAAAAAGTGAACAACATGCCATACTTGTAATTTTCTTGAAATCATGACGAGTCTTATAATACCTTGAAATGCCCTAAAAATATTAGATTATAATCAACAAATATTAATTTATAAAATCTTAAAAACATAAAACACATTTCATTCAATAAAAGAACTACCTAATTAATATTCAAAAACGTTAAAATAAAAAAATACAAATATTTAAATTTTCTACTCGTATGGGATGATCAGATTTAAAAGACTAAGGGTCTGTTTGATTTTACTTACTTGGTCAGAAGGGGCTGACCGGGTAAGAGATTGTTCCAAAATTGACCGGGTAAGGGGAAAAATATGCATGGGTCAGTGGTGTCGGACCGGGTCAGACGCGTAAGAGTGGAAATCAAACACGCTGACCGGCCAAAATGTCTGACCGGGTCAGAAGCAAATCAAATAGCCCCTTACAATGTATTCCACAAGATCATATCGTAGTCCATGATGCCTATCTTGATCCCGCAACTTCCTAGTGATATTATCATCAACACATAGAAACTTTTCCCCGAATAGTTTACGAACCGGTATCGGAACTTAACTTTCCTAACGCTGTGTTCCCGGGTTTACTTAACGAGAGAAAAGAAAACGAGAAAAAAAGAAATGAAACACTTTCTTTTCTTTTCTCTTATTTTTTCTTCTTTTATTTCTTTTTTATTTTTTCCATTTCTTTCCAACATTTTTACTCTTTTTTCATTAAAAAAAATCTCTGAGACATAACTGTTTTTTCTTTTCTTTAAGTTCTTTTTTTATTTTAATGAACTCGGTACCATAAAGCAAAAAGTAAAGGAGGTGTTCGAGTAATATTTGAAATCTTCCCTTGAAGTTCACGCAGTGCTTCGTGCATATCATATAATCTTCCATCGAGTTAACGTTTTAGTCCTTTAGGGTTCTTCAATTCTTCAATTCTTCAATTCAATTCAGTTCTTCTTCGAATTCAAGCTTCAATCTATTCAACACTCGATCTTCATCCAACAATCAACAATGGCTTCTCAAGAGTATTTGGACAAGATGCAGCTCCGTCAGAACTATCGAAACGTGTGGCACACGAATCTCATGAACACCATATCCGCTGACACTCCTTGTAATCGAATCTCAACTCAATCCTCAATCAATTTGATCATACTTGATTGCATTTACTGATTCTGACTTATTTGCATGTGTGTGTGCTTGTTGATGGAGATTGCTGCTTTGCGTTGTTCTGGTAAGACTTAAGAGCCTCGGTTTGAGCTTTTGTTTGTAGATCTTCGATCTGTTATGTGGATTTTAGGTTTTGGTTCATCTAATTGTTGAATGTTGTGAGGTTGTGGACTTGATCTACGGACTTGATCTACAATGTATTCATATTCGCAGCAAATAATGTGTTTAAAGTTCATGTTATTCGTTAAGCTTCTGCCGATTGATGTTTGATAATTTGTTTTGAGTTCTTTAATGTTTGGTGTTTTCGATTGTAAGTTGTTAACTGTATGCTTATGGTTAGGATCTGTAATCTGTAAAGGATTATGTGAGGAAATTCCTCAGTTTTTAAGAAACTAGGTTACTGGATTGAGGCTTAGCACTGAACATGGCATTTCATAATTGATGGGGCTTCATGGCACTTGTAAATTTTCGTTGCAGTGTTGATGAAAAGTTCTGTTTAGATACTGTAAATTGACGTTAGAGGAAAGGTTTGTCCTCATACCATCCTCTCATACTCTACCAACAGCTTTGCTATTGGTGAGATTTTACCGGATACATTCGTTCGTAAATTGATGTTAGAACAAGATCTGGGATATGCGTATTGCAACACATTTTATAGTCGAAAAAGTTGTTGAATGAAAGATGATAAGCTGGAAGTCTAGTTGCTTGGATATGGAAAATGCTTTTGCTTACCAGTTAATATTTTCTTACTTGCCAGTAACTTCTTTTCTTCTTATTATTTTGGGTTGAGTAATACATGTATCTAAAACACTTTAGTACTAATGCATGTTTTCTGCTCTCATGAAATTGGCAGTGGACCATGTGTGTCGTACTTACTACGTAAGCGAGCTCTCTATGATGATATGTCAAGGTATGCAAAGTTCTCCCATCATCTAAACTCTACTTCAATGGAGAGTAACTATTTCAAAATTTATATTGTTCCCTGTCGGTCATAGGTATACATGCTGTGCTGGATACATGCCATGCAGTGGTAGGTGTGGAGAAAGCAAATGTCCTGAGTTATGCCTTTGCACTGAGGTATGCAATTCCATCTCTTCATCGAATAATCGTGTGTACAGAGTAGTTAATCATCTTATATGTTATCATCAATCAATGCATTGTGAAATCAATTTGCATGTAGTGTCTGTTGGAGTTATATGCATTATGCATTTCATGATTAAGATGTGACATTTTATGTTATTTGGCCTCGTAAACATGATTAAGATGTTACATGGAAGTAAACCATCATCCTCTATGTTATTTGGTCTTGGAAACTGACAAGAACTGAAAAAAAGATTAACAACCAATAAAACTGAAATTGATAGCTATATGATGGATTGATACTAAAAAAATGCAAATGAAGAAGATGATTGCAGACTCGATAACTGCCAACGAAGTGATCCAGGGCTATGCCCTTCTCAATGCTAACTCAAATAGCCAACAAACCCACTAATACTCATCCTACCCCCCTAAAGATTTACTAATACCTATTTATATAAAAATATAAGTTGCACTTGACACCCGGCTGGAATAGACAATTGACATTTAAACTAGAAAGTAGAATATTATTCCTATCAGAAACATACTGTTGCTTTCTATGTATGATTTCTTACTGTTATGAAATCTTTAAGAGATATGATATTTTAGTCACTTGTATATAAAACTTTGGTTATATCCATAATCATTTTGTATTGTTTATATGTTCTTTTTGAATCCTCAGGTCTTCCTGTGCTTTGGGAATTCAGTAGCATCTACTCGGTTTCTTTTGCAAGATGAGTTCAACATACAAACAACACAATGCGATAATTGCATCATTGTAACTTCTTCTCGAAGCCTGTTAAAGTTCATCACTGTACTCTTTTTACTTTGGATTAATTTGCTCTGTGGTCATAATGTAGGGTTTCATGTTTTGCCTCCAACAACTTGCATGCATATTCTCCATTGTTGCTTGCCTTGTTGGAAGTGAAGAACTCAGTGAGGCATCTCAGTTGCTGAATTGCTTAGCTGATATGGTTTATTGCACGTAAGTCATTTTCTCCCCTCTCCAACCTGAAACATTTGGTTATTCTATCAAATATGAGTTCTAACATATAGTTTCTAATTTACCTTTTGCAGGGTTTGTGCATGCATGCAGGTAATCAAAGTGTACTACAAATCAGGAAGTTTATCTATTTATTAAGTTGCCTTTAGCCACCAATTCTAATAGGTTTTAGATAGATACATCATAGAGACTTTTAGGGGTAAGAACGGGTAATCTTTTAGTGCAGATCAAAATGTGTCGGGTTATGTCGACCTAGAGACTTTTAATTTTTCTTTTTTTAAATGTGATGGAAATGATTACTAAAACTATATTGTCAAGCCATTACCTACCTTTTCTCAATAAAGTAATGTATGTAGTTTAATGTATCTGAATACATTTTAAATGATTTTTGACCTGTTTTCTTCTATTTAAATCCTTTTTTCCTTTGACCCGTATGACCCGCTAAAGATGGAACATAATTTCCATTTGCCTCCTCTAGTTATATTGTTTACACAGCAAACAGGAGTCTGGTGCTATTTATTACTTGGTTTTAATTTCACAGACACAACACAAGATCGAAATGGACAAACGAGATGGAAAGTTTGGACCACAACCAATGGCAGTTCCACCCATACAACAAATGTCAAGGATTGATCAACCATATCCTCCTAATGTCGGATATGCACAACCACCCTACGGCTACCCTCAGGCGCCACCACCTCAAGCTCAAGGCTACCCACCTGCTGGTTACCCTCCACCACCACCACCTCAAGCTCAAGGCTACCCACCTCCTGGTTACCCTCCACAGGGCTATCCGGCCCCAGGTTACTAGAGGTAATCTTTATAACGTCGGCGAGTGTTTTTGTGAATGATATTTATTTTGTTTTAACATTGAAGTGTTTGAGGAGAGTTATATTTTTTCCTATGATGACAGAATGCTGCATATGAATTATATTTATTGGATATTTGACTACTTTCGTTTTGTGTATGACTATCATGTATTAGCTTAGGCTCTACCGAGAAGCTACTCTACCCATAAAGTAGCGAGTCCTGGACTCGAAGAGAGGTGATCTATAACGCTACTAAATTTACCAGGTACACCAGAGTGGTTGGATGGCGTATCCAGTGAACCTACTAAATTTAGTGGTTTAGAAATGGCATATGACTTAAAAAGAGGTAATGCTAAAACCTATTAAATGCATTTCTGAATTATCTTTTTTGTTTATTTACATCATGTAATGTGATTTTTATGAAACTTAATAAAGGATAAATTGAATAATGTGACGGGCAATTAAAAGAATCTTATGCTATCGATCAAAATTAATAAAATAAGCTTAATTAACCAATAATAATGTATCATGTTGTTACTTTCAAGTTCGCTGGCCTTTCTTGTGGTAACGGTCTCATGGTCTAAGAAAAAGTCCACGAGTTATTCAAGCTTGAAACGTAGAGCTCGAACTCAAGCCCGTTTAGTAAATGAGTTTTGATATGAGCATTAGTTTGAGTTAGTTTAAACTTGGTATAATTCAAGCTTTTAATGAATCAATCTCAGATAGCTTGCCATCAACTTGGTTCGTTTACATCCCTAACAAGCATTAAAACAAATTTGATTTTTTTATTCTATTCTTTATATTTTATAAAGATAATATAATTTCTCACGATTCTTAGTTCATGATATTATGAGAAGCATAGTGTCACAAATAAGAATAGCTAAAGTCGTCACGATTTTTCATGACTTTTATTTCATGACATTATGTGATCCGCTTATATTTTAGTGACGAATTTATGTATCTTTTTAAATGCCTAGATACACCCTACCAACCATGCCTCATCTAATATACACCACAACTAATTTACACCAATCTATCCCAAGAGGTGCTCTAACTCTTAACCTCAATGTGAGTTTCATCACTCTAACTTCAAATGACTTTGCTATTAAACCTAACACTTATCTGACAAAGTTAGGCGATCGAATGTTGTTTTGTTTTCTTGTAGGAGTTTCAATGTCTATACTCTAAAGAAATTCAATAATATCCTCAAATGTGTTGTATTATAATTTCTTAACCAAAACCTTAACTTGTTTTG
The DNA here is from genome assembly GCA_025506415.1 of Flaveria robusta. NCBI lineage: Eukaryota > Viridiplantae > Streptophyta > Magnoliopsida > Asterales > Asteraceae > Flaveria > Flaveria robusta. Next base: position 59,209 of record JACCIZ010000161.1, read on the forward strand.
TAAATTTGATAAATCTCTATATAATTAGATGAAATAAATATGATTGTTTACTTATCAAAATGACTGAAACTATGGGACTATTTATTAGTGCAAACACCAGATGAAGATTAAATCTCTATATAATTAGATGAAATAAATATGATTGTTTACTTATCAAAATGACTGAAACTATGGGACTATTTATTAGTGCAAACACCAGATGAAGATCATATATATCACTCATCTACATTCTACAAACCAGCAAAACTTACACCAGATTATTTAATATAATATAAATTTATACTTTTTTTTAACTTAATGTAACAAAATATTTTCTTATTCCATTCTCGTTGAACACAAATAACTTCAAAAACATATATATTAGCTAAAGGATAACTCACCAGAAATAACAATTTCTTGATGAGGCATTTCTAGACATCTATGAATACACAAACATGAATAAAGTATAGCTCTAATGGTTTTCTTAACAATAGATTTAACAATAGATTTGTCGTTGAATTGTCAGTGAATAAAGTAATTTTTATTATATAGTTATAATTTCCAATGGTTGGTATCTCCAGTGTATTTTTAAGAATTTCTAATTTTCCACTAAAGTCTTATTATTTGCATAAACACCCCTCAACCAAATAGATATATTTCTGTCAACATCACCACCATCACAATCCTCTCTACTTTCTATCTCACTGTCTCAACTCTCTCACTCTCTCTTCTCTCTTTACCTACTCTGTTCACCATCACTACCACCGCATCCATTGATTGGTGACTGTCTTTGTGGAGACAAATCCGTGGCACAATCGTTGACGCCATTGCCATTGCCATTGTTTGCCCACAACCGAAGGTCAGATGTCAAGCCTATTTCCATATTTACCGGTGGAATAATACTTGCTTACTACCGAGCCATGGTTGCATGTGATGTTTCAGGCAAGCGATCGACAGGGCAATGATTTTAGATGGTATGTACGGAGCTTTAATTGTTGGTCAATTCATCCTATCCTCTTTCACCAGGGTCGGTTCATTTGATTTCAAGTCATTAATCAAAGAAAGAGTTCTTTGCTATACTTTGATTCATCCGCCAATATCTCACACACCAAAACCCTGGGTTTGGTGTTTCAAGTATGTGCACGGGTTCTTACATTTGAATTAATTATTCAATCAAAGAATCCGAAAGCCTTCTTTAAAGTTCAATATGTGCTTTCAACTTTCATGATTGTGTTCACAAAGAAAGAACTTTTACATTTGAACTTTAACAAAATTATCAAGTTTCAAGAATCTGTGCCAGTCTTTACATTATAACCATTTTGAGAAGATCTTGAAGTTGACTTTAATAGTCAACAGAATTGGTGTTTTTATTTGCAGGGTGCATGTTCCATGGTGAATGTGGTTTAATAAGTTTAAACATAACACCTGAACTTTGGTGAAGGTGATTAATGAGATTTGAGCATAACCTGAATTTTTGAATCTTGAAACAAAATAGCACCAAAATAGAAACAACGTTAGAATTTAACAAAAAGGAAAAAAAGAAAAAAAAAAAAAAAGAAAGAAGATGTAATGTTTTTAAAAGTCAAATAGATCAAAGTTGACCCATGAGATTAGACAAAGGATCTGGGCTTCACATTTATTTAAGAAATCCCAATGATTTGAACTTGATCATACAATCTAAAGCTTCTTACAATGTGATAAACAATTGAGATTTGAGATTGTTGTCGCTGAGTTCATCCTTCATTTTAACGTATTTCTTTAGTTGCCGGCCCAAAATAAACCAAATCCAAATCGAAATAGCCCACGTATTTCTTTAGTTGCCAGCCCAAAATAAACCAAATCCAAATCAAAATAGCGCAACGAGCGGCCGCAATTCTAGTTACAGTAATGCTAATTTTATATACGCGTGTGAGTATTATTTATGTAGAAAAGGTCAAACTAAACAACCCCCACGCCCGCATAGCATTTGATTAATTCACAGATATTTGTAGGTAAGCCACTTGTCAACCGTTAACAGTGTCTTATACTTTGACGGTATAAAGAAATGCATATTAATACGTAAAGTTAAGTTCGGTTTTTCTTTCTGGATTTTGGTAAAAATAATCATTTTCATCCAAAAGATTGAGTGCATCAATTTACGTACCAAAGTTTCATAACTTGTTTAAATTTCAGTTCAAAAGCTTATCAGTTGTTTCAACTTCAATTCAAAATAATAAAACTTTTGGACTGAAATTAAAATAATTTATGAAACTTTAAGAAGTAAATTGATATTTTAATTTTTTGAATGAAATAGTTACTTTGTCACAAACGTTAGGGAGCAAAATTTATAACATATGAACACTCCACATATATATTCAAAAAATTAAAATATACAATACAAAACACTATATAAACAATTAAGCAAATTAAATTTAAATATTTCAAACTACTATTCATTAGCTTATAACATTTTATACTAGTAATTTATTCAGCCAACTTTTAATGTTCATTTTTGTTATCAAATGCAGTCCTAATATTGTAATCATTAAATACTTATATTTGGTTTTTCACTTTGATTTACTCACATTGATAATCATAAACAACAATATATACATACTTAGTTGGCCCTACTCACAGCACAATAAGGAAAATGGTCGAAATAGAAAGCATACAAATAAGATTAAATGGAAGTTAAAGCATGTCGAGTGTAAAAATTATAATAGTACTAGATTTTCTCTTCACAAAAAGTGGAATCTTATTTGCTAAACTGTAAGAATAAATTATTATCAACAAAAGCAAAAAAAAAGTAAGAATTTATTACAATTCAAATAATTAAGCATTTATACATATTACCTTAAATAAAATACATAACACGATTTTTAACACTCTGTCATTGTTCCTTGGATACGCATTTGAATTCCCCAGTTGGCCTTAGTAATGTTTGGAACTTGAGATCTTTAAGGTTTGAGATTTAAACCTGACTTAAAATTTTTTTTCTTATAATTATGAGTTTTTCTTTTGATGATGTTCATAAACAAATCAAATCTAAAATGCCAAAATTAATATTAACGATTTACATCTGTCGTCATATTTGAACTCAAATACCAGGAATAGTACACGTTTTTGAAAAGACAGTTAAATTCTTAACTTGCAGTAAGAGACAAGCCAACTTACTATACCAAACATACACCAAAAAAGTAATAATAATAATAAAAACCAAATAGAAAAAAGGTCATAATACCCGTCTATACACCGCGTATGGGTTCATACGCGACGTATAGGGTCGAATACATTGAAAAAGAGGAAAACTCAGGAGCAGTCAGAAGGCTATACGCCTCATGTAGCCCTATACGACCTACTATACGGCACATATAGGGCTATACGACGAGTATAGCAAATTTTGACACTGAATTCGAGAAAAAATTTAGGGGGCTGTCAGAGGGGTATACGCCCCATATAGAACCGTACGACCTCTCCTATACGACGCGTATGATGCTATACAACCCGTATAAAAATACGAGTTATTGATTTATAATTTTGGTATTTCTTAATATTCAGACTCTAGAAAAAATGTCCAATTCTGCGCTTTCAAAAGCTGAATAATATTATTATAATAATCTACACACTAAACTCTCACACCATTCTTTCTGCAACTTCATCATCACCACCAACCACCACCCACCGTCACCATCCTCACCAAAATTCACCTTCCATGAACACCCCCATCAAAACCACCATCACCCCACCAACACCCTCCGAAAACCCACAAAAACCCCCAAAAAATCACCTCCGATCATGGGTTTTCCGGTGGCCTACACCGATCTTTTCATCCCCAAACCCATCGTCAACATCTTAACCCTCGTGGCTTTCATCTGCAATCTCTTCACCGGAATCCAATTCAATCCACCGTCCGACGAGAGCCAACCGGAGGAATTGGTGCAGTCGCCGCCGTGCTCCGCCGTGCTCCGCCGTGCTCCTCCCGGTGGTTGAATTCTCCGAGATTGTTGACCGATCGGAGAGATGTGTGGTGTGTTTGTGTGAGTTTGATGCCTGTGATGAGATCCGTGGGTTGATCAAGTGTAAACATGTTTTTCACCGGTGGTGTATTGACCGCTGGGTGGATTGTGGTCGGAAAAGCTGTCCGGTTTGCCGGACGGCGGTCGTGCCGGAGGAGTTGAGGGATTCCGGCGATGAACGGTTGTGGATGGCTGCTGGTGGTGCTGATTATTATGGTAGTTTGTAGCTTGATGATGATGATTATTATTATTATTATGTTTGTAAATCATCTTATGATGATTCTCAGTGAACCGAGTTTATGATTTGTTAAAACCATAACTTACATATTTTCGCAAACTAGAAAACTTATAACAAGTTTCTATTTATAATATAAGTTGTAGTTTGACCATGAGTTTCGGATCAATTGGTTTGAGATGACAGTGATGAGGAAGGGGATTTACGAAAGTGAGCGTTTAGACTATAAACTTTCTCTATAATGATGGCAGGTAGGTTTATCAACATTGTATGTGTTCGCAGTACGTAGGTGAATTTTCACCAATAGGTTTTCAATTTATGTCTTATAGTATTCATTAACTGTTAAAAAATATATATAAGTTGTAATCATCCGATCAATTATGTCTTATTAATCAGTGATTACATGAAATATAGTAAGTGCATCCTATGTGATTTACACATCAAAATTAAACAATACCCCAAGGGGATGTTTGGTTCTAGAATTTTGAGGAATTGGAATTGAAAATGAAAAATTTTCCATCTAAAATCACGTTTGGTTGGTCAACGGATGGAATTGGAATTGGAAAATTTTCCCCCATTCATTGGAATTCACATTAATTCCACTTACCTATGGAATGTTTAACAATCTAATACAATGTTCAAAATTAAAATTACAATTTCAATCAAAATTGACCAACCAAACACGTTATCAACTTCAACAACATTTCAATTCCAATTCCAATTCCAATTCCAATTCCAATTTATTTGCAAAACATTCTGCGAACCAAACAGTCCCTAAGTTAAAAACCAGAGAACAAACAAAAATTTAAGTATGCAACTCTATAACTTCACTAAATTATTTATCAAATGCACATAGTGTAATTCTAACATTAAATTCAATTCAAATAAGTCCTATCTTAATTACAAACCAAAGAACTAACAAATCAATCAAAGTTCGTAATGAATCAAAATAACTTGGAGAATTAAATTTCTATACACATATATAAAAAAAAAAAAACGGCTTAACTGTTTACGGCATTGATTCTTTTGCTTGATTTAGATATTAACACACGTGCCATTTTCATCCCATCATGGTCATTCAACTTTTATAGCTAACATTCACTTTCCTACATGATCAACGGGTACATTATGTCCTCCATGTTAGGAATAAACATGAATTTTAAATAACAAGCAAATAAAAGAAGTTAAATGCTTAATGGCTTATGAATATATTATTGCTTACCAATGATAAGAAGCATCCAATGTTTTTGAATTTCAACTCTTTATGTTTTCCTTATAACTAACGAATGAGTGGAGCATTCCACTTTGTTATATATTTATTTATGAAAATGATGGTGTTAACACTCAGGAAGCAATGAGTTCCTTGAAGAATTCTCTCCCCAAACTTTAATATGATTGTGAGTGACTATATTATTAATAACTTTGTACGCCCCATTGAATTGGCTGCATCGCAGGTGTAAACTCTTCACTAAGAGTGTCATTTGGATTTTAGGTTCCTCGGGTTTATAGATATAAGATTTCAACCTAAAGAGTGGACCAAAAAATTAATGTATAATTGGTATTCGGGTTTCAGTTTGTGGGTTTATTTGGGTTGGGTTAATCGATAATCATGTTGGTGAATATGTAAAATTAAAAATAAAAAACAACATACATTAAACTGTTGTTGTTTTGATGATTAAATTTGGCATCTCTTTACAAGCAAGTTTGGTATCCATAGTTGAAAAAAATCAAAATTAACATCTAAGTCCACATGTTACTCGAACATATGCATAACACAAACAAACATTATAACTATTATCACTCGAACAAATTTAAAGGCCAAAAAACAATGTTACCTTTATAGTACTATACTTGGACAAGGAGTGACAAACATATCCTTTAAACAAATATATAAGAATACTCAAGTATAAAATCATCATGTTGTTTATAATAGGTGTGAATGGTTTAGTATGAAAGATGGACTAATAAAATGATTAATGATCGAATTTAAAACTTTTGACGTTGATTGAAGATGGACTGGTGGAATGATTGATAGAGATTATAGAAGGTTAAAAAACATATGTCGTCAATTGAAATCTTTGAATATGAAATATGCAATATGAATTATCAAGTATGACAATATGGTATTCTAGTTCTTCGAGGCAACCCAAAGAACTAAAACGCCTCTCAAAGAGCGACTTAATTAAGAAATTAAGGTACAACTATGATTTGTAGTTGGGTTTGGTTTTTCAAATTATATCTTATTCGGGATCAAGTAGAGTTTTATTGGGTTGGATATTCAGATTTAGGACAAAATGACAAACATACTTCTCACAATCATTTATTTTTAAGCGTTCTATTTGATAAATTTTATTTTAACAACTTTGTACTAGGGATGATGTATATTATTTTAACAACTTTTTACTAGGGATGAGCAAATAATATACCGAAACCAAACCGGTACAATTCTAGTATCGAATTTCTTGTACCGAATTATTTTCGGTACCAATTCAGTACCCACTTTTTGATGTTTTAAATAGTATCATATACCGAAACCAAACCGGTGCCGTACTAGCATTTAATTTCTTGTACCAAATTATTTTCGGTACCAATTCGGTACCCGCTTTTTGATGTTTTCGGGATCGGTACCGGTTCTGTACAGTACCGGTAGTTTACCAATTTCTACCTTTGAATACCGTACCGGTACCGGTGCCGAACCCTACCGTACCGACCATTTTCGGCACTGGTACCAGTACCCAATTTTAGTAATTTTTGGAATCGGTACTTCCGGTTCGGTACTTCCGGTTCAGTATCCGTACCGAGCTCATCTCTGCTTTGTACCCATCGTTAGACCCGCTGTTGTTTGCTTTAAACAGACCACATACGGTCGCTAAAATAATAAACTTGGAAGTACATGTCACCCAATACATGTGAACGCAGGATTCTTTATATTTGTTATGTTTGTTAGTTTAGCTTTAATCGAGTAGGAACATAAAGATATCTACTTTTAAAAGTTTAAATTGGATTGAACATCCCAGTTGACCCAACACTAGGGGTGTTTATTGACTCATTTTAAACACAAGTCTTAAAGTGCAAATGGGTTATAAAATTATGTGTTCACTTGCATTGGATAATAATCAAAAATCAAAATGTTTTCAGGTAAAACACCCTCGGTGGATGGAAAAGCTTAACGAGTAATCTGATCAAAGCCAACGCCATCACACATTTTGGAATAACCGCGTATAATACTATGAGTCACTCAAGATGATGAATGTAAAGTTACTAAAGATTTACACAATTACAGTAACACACACATTCACTTCACTACGTTATCATCCTTCAAAATTCTTTAAAGTTGAAACAACACACTGCTGTTAAACTTAAGACTTACAGAACTGCGGCCGGTCGTTGTATAGTGATCAAGATTCTAGTCCGCTCACGAGTCATGATCACACGAAACTGCAAGACAAGTAAACCAAAACATTTTTCCTTATTTATGAACATATGCTAGAAAACATCACCTCTCAGTAATCATCTCTGGTTGACCATGTCTCCCATAGAGACAGAACCACAAGCGGTCCAAGCACCGGTGGAACCGGTGGCGGCTTGCTGAAAGTAACGATCGGATCAACCTCCTCCTTCTTCATGTCCCCTTTCTTCTCAAAACCATCATCCTTAATCTGCTTCGGTGTCAAGGACGCAACTGCACATTATGTTTACAGTTATTATCATTATAACTACAAGTCTTTAACAGACAACATGAGAGCTTAAACTGATAGTACCCCATGATGTTTTCACAGGATAAATGCTATTGAGTTTATTCTTTGCTCGAAATAATGCAGCTATTCCGCGCATATGAGCTGTTATTCCCTCGTTTCTTTGGAGAAATCTGCATCCATTTGTAGATGTTAGAAGAAGTCAGAATAAAAACCAAGAAATCATTATCTTTTGCTCTATTAAATCAACTGTATACTTGTTTGTTCATACCCTAAACAAAAAGAAGCAAAGCACTTGAAAACTGCTAATGCAGCCAACTTTCACACCAACTTTTGAGAAAACTTTTCATAGAAATATGCACACATCCTTCTTCCTATTAACTGCTAGAAATTCATAAAGGTAATGAAATATTAACCCTGCTGTCAAACTAATTACTATGTCTTCTCAAGCCCACGTAATTACCAATTCGTCTTCTCGCGCGCTAAATGTGGATCCTAACGCGATAATTTGAAATCCACAATGACATATGTTGTAAGCTTCCTTACTACCCTAACTAAGATCAACAGTTCAACACTTGCAATACCTTAAGCCACTCGTGGAGATCGATCTTCGCTATTTCCCTTTCATTTTCCCCCAAAATGATTTCCATACTAATCATGCTATTAACCAGTTCATTACTTCATTTAATGAATGAGATTGTTTCAGTGAACTAGATCTGGTAAACAGTTGATTTGAAATCCACAATGACATAACTAACCAGTAAATAATTCAATTCAAATGAAAGTTTTAGGTTTCTTCTTTCCGATTAAACAAACTACGAACAAAATTGAATAACTAATCAGCTTACACACACTACAATTCAATAAAAGTTCCTAGCATCACTTGATAACGATCTCATAAGCATACGTAGACACTGAATCATGTGAATAAGAACATAGCATAGATCAAACGTACACTGAACTTTCGGTATAATCAAACACCTGAACACAAATTATTCATTCACTAGAAGATGGAGGATCAAAATTCGAGATATTAGTACGAGATTTGTGCAGAAAAGAATGAATGATATCTGATGATCGAATTGTTGACCTGTGAATGTTCGCCGGAGTTGCTAAGAGAGAGATGATATGGGGTTTACCGCTAGCGCTGGAGAATCAACGAAGTTCCTGAAGTTTCTGAAGGTGAGTGCTTTACTGCTTATTACAACTTATAAATGGGTTTATGGGCCGTGAATTTGGGCTTCTGCAAATTGCAATGGGTACCGTTACAAAATAGCTCGAAGCTTGACGGGCGAGAAAAGACTCGAAAGGTCGCTGGAAGAGAAGAGTGAAGAGTGTTTGGTTTTTAAACCGACCCAGTTCGGATTGAAATGTTTATAGAATCAAGTCGGTTCGACTCGACTAATTTTAACTCAAGCCCACTCGATTTTGCCTCGCAACAACTTTTAATTATATGTGTGTATGTAAATTGTTTGAGTAGTGAATGCTTTTGATTAATATTTTTATTTTTTAATAACAATAATTGTGGAGAAAATTACATAAATGGTTTTCGTTTGACCAGATTACACGTTTTGTTCCCTGACTTTAAAAGTTACAAAAGTCAATCCAAACTTTTATGTAATCATTACGAGTTTTATTCTTAAATTTTAAAAATTACAAAGTTAGTCCAAACTTTTATGTTTACGTTTGTACTTTTAGTCTCTAAAGTTAAATTTAAAAATTAGTTTAAACTTTATAAAATACATAAAAAAAACGTATGAATTTAGTGTCAGAGACTATTCATGAGATGAGTACACAAAAGTTGAGATGAGTAAACAAAAGTTTGACTAACTTTATAATTTTTAAAGTTAGAAGACCAAACATGTAATTTGATTAAACCACAGATACATTGATGTAATTTTCTCGTAATTACATAAGTTTTAGTTTATACCTTGTTCTTTTAGCAAGCGATCTGATAATATATGTTCACATAACTCATACCTTGAATCTCGTTTGAATGAAGCTCAAAAAAACTCAAAAAATCAGCTCAGATCTAGCTCAACTTAGACCGTTTATAAAGCTTGCCAAGCTCAGCTCAAATCGTTTAAAACCAAGTCAATACCAAGTCAGCTCGATTGAACTCTTTTACAAACCAAACCGAGCCAAACTCTAGCTTTCCTCTACTTGTGAACAACCTGCTATCATGAGTACTATGCTCTAGGGCTGGGGCGAGTATTTTGAAACTAGTTCAAGTTGAGACAACAAAAGTCAAAACAAGGTTTTCTTAATTAAAATTGTTTTCGGTTGAAACCGATTTTATTGGGGAAATAATCAAATTAGTTCGGGTACAAGCAACCAATAGCGGGATTAGAGTAACTTTTAGAACGATATACGAAAAGAATACACACACAAACTCCCGTGGAACATGAGCCCAAAATATGCACCAGCACACACCATATTCCACCTCTCAGTAACTCCCTCCACACCTCCAACAGCAAACCAACTGTCATATCCTCTCTCTCACACACACACACACACACACAAAACACACACTTCCCATGGCGACTTCTTCAACGTCTTATTACACATCTCCACTCCCCACCGGAATATCCTCCAAACAACAAACTCTATCTACTACCACCTCTTTCCTCACCTGCTTCGCCACACGCTCGCCAATCTCTCTCCGGTCGACCTCACGTCCAGCGGTAGTTGTGGCAGCTGCAAACGCGGTTGGGGTTGAGAAACCCACGGCTGCGGAAACTCGAACGAAGATTCTTCCGTTTAGAGTCGGTCATGGGTTCGATCTTCATAGGCTGGAACCTGGATACCCTCTCATCATCGGAGGCATTGATATTCCTCATGACAGAGGCTGTGAAGCTCATTCCGATGGTAAATTATTATGTTGTGACTTCAATCTCCTGATCGCGTTATTGATGATGCGATACTCGGATTTTGCTTAGAATTGTATTTATCGTAAGTTTGTGCAGTTGTTATTCGACTCGCGAAATTGAGTTCTTTCAGATAAGTTATACGTCTCAATTTGGTGATCTGTTTGCTGAAATATTTATCAATTGCATATGTCAAATCAATAATCTTATTGTTTTGAGGTTTACAAGCACTTCAATTCATCCTAGATATAATATTCAAAAATATATGTAACTTAATGTAAAGTGTAAAGATAAATTAGAAATGTTTATATGAACACTGCATATGGCCCATTTAAAAAAGGCAAGTGATTTATGTAGCAGCAGGTTATTGGATTTGCAAGTGTAACCAAGGTTATACTTTAAAGTCAATATGAAGATAGTACCTGAATGTAATGTAATGAATTGATTGTGCTCGCATAATGAAGTGATGTTTTCTTATGAATGATTGGGGCGTTTTAGGTGATGTGCTTTTGCATTGTGTTGTTGACGCGATTCTGGGTGCTTTGGGTCTACCTGACATTGGACAGATCTTTCCAGACTCGGATCCCAAATGGAAAGGCGCAGCGTCGTCTGTTTTCATCAAAGAGGCGGTAAGATTCAAGTTCACTATTTGATTAATAGTTCTTGTTCATGTGGTACCTGGGTATTGAGCATATGTCAAACATCAGGTGAGACTGATGCATGAGGCTGGTTATGAGCTAGGGAACTTAGATGCCACTTTAATTCTTCAAAGGCCAAAAGTAAGCCCTCACAAAGAGGCGATTCGAGCCAACTTGTCTTTGCTTCTCGGTGCTGACCCTGCTGTTGTGAACCTTAAAGCTAAAACTCATGAGAAGGTAGACAGCCTTGGAGAAAATAGAAGTATTGCAGCTCACACAGTTGTGCTTTTGATGAAGAAATGAGGCTATTGGTTTTCTTCAATTGTAAGAATTATACTCGCTACATTGCATCATAGTATCAGGTTGAAAAACAGAAATACAGAAAAAGAAAAGCAAATTATTTACACTTTCTTGGCTGTCTTTACTTGCCACCCATAGTAAAAGGATAAGCTGTAAACTAATTGTTTCATACATGGGTCGCAAAACTACGATAAGTCAGAAGAGTTACAAGTCAAAACAGGGAATTTTAGCATATTGATTTTATGCATCTGAAGTCTGCAGATTGAACACATTTCAAGTGACTTTCAACCTGTTTGACATCCTCAAACGGTTTTACATGTTTCATTTTCTAGAGGAGTATTTTAGCTCAATCCATATAGCTCTTATTTGCCAACATAAAAAACATAAAATAAATCATAATTATGTTCATATAAACGGGTTTTTGTGATGACTACTGGTGCATGAACATATAATTGCTTGTGAAAGAAGTATACGCATTATAACAAATACAATGCAATGGTAACAAGTTTCAGAGGTAGCGCAACAGAAAAAATTACCTCCCCGTCAGGTGAAGACTGAAATTGCGGTACTTACAGTCGTTTCAGAAGACCCCGGGCAAAGTTGGAAGTTCTAGAGGTCCACTAACATTAAGATCTTTATCTTTGTCGTACGATGATACTAAATAAATAATAGACACACACTTCATCTTATCCTCCCCAGCAGTGACATGTAATCTTAGTCTAAGCGCATTAGGAAAGGTACTCCTAACAGTGAAGGATTCTGCACATGGCCACAACAATAAGTAAAAACCAATGAAAGTTCACACATGACTAATAAACAAGGGCAAAGCTAAACATTAGCCAGAAAACAAAATGTTTGAAGAAACACCGCACCAAACAAAACCTAATTAAAGTTCATTTTCAAAATTTAACACGCGCATTTGCATACAAGTTAAGATTTGAATGAACCAAATGTAAACTCACCTGATTGGAGTCAGTTGATCGCAAATTTCCACCAGCAGATAGTCCCATGAGATCCACCAGTGTAGAGAGTGAAAAGCCGGAGGTTAATCAAGTGCGGTGGTGGCAGCGGTAACTTTATGAGCCTGTAGCAACTCTAAACACATAAAAGCATCAAACGGACACTTCCAATGGAGAACTACATATTTGCACTATAAGGATCATACATAATGCAAATCAAATAGATAACTGGGCACCAGAAAATGCTTACATTTGTCTTTCTTACATTTTTTTGTACGTAAGCATATAAATTAGAAGCATTTACAATCACATGTGTGTGTTGTGCATGTCTCGCGGTAATAAAAAAACTAGCAGAAACAAGAAAACAAAAATCCTTAGTAATATGTCCACATATATATTCGAAGATGACGTAACCAAGTGTAACCCAAGCAACAAAAATTGAACCACATTCTACTAAATTAGCTATGTATGCTACTATGCTATATCCATACTCTTGCCTACCCAGGTTCCTAATTATAAGGCAAAATTCCAGCACCACCATTCCCATTCAATACCGAGCCATGTGCACCGTCTTCGAAACCATTAGCATTAATGTTATTTGCCATTAGGACTTGCAGATGGGGTGGTATAAAAGGTCTAGGAGTGTTCAAAACTGGTGGGCTAGTCGCCTGGATCGGTTGTGTTGGATGAACCATGGATCGGCTATAAGCATCTGAATAGGCCTGACCCGACAAACTTCCACGCATGCGACCGGTTGGTCGACAGCTTTGGTCTGCTGGTGCATTGGCTGAACCCTCTTGCGTCCTAAAAGCTTGACTAAGACCTACACATGAAGTGAACAAAATACCAATCAAATTATCAATCGTCCAGGTGGCAATTTTCAACACGTAAAGGGTAGACAAGTCTCTTTGGGTTAAACTTTAAGTCTTTAAAAGGTCAAATAGGTAAGCTTCATGAAAATAAGCTAAAATGGAAGTCAAACAAGCTGTCGGCCACCAAAAGCGTATTTAAAGCCTCCTAAATCATTTGAATACAAATTAGATCATTGTAGTAATAATCATATAATAGCGCTTCAAGCTAGTACCTCTTTGCTCTTCTAAAGATACCACAGGCATAGATGAAAACGAAGTCTGGACTGGAGCTGGAATGGGTGGTGTCCAGCTGCTGATTTGGAAAGCTTGTGGAGCCGCGGCATTGGCATAGTGATGGGCTTGTTGGTTGCTTATGGAACCAGTCATGGGACCTACATAGTGGTGGGCCGCACCAAAAGGGGGCATATTGATATTTTGTTGGTTGCTTACTTGACTAGTTGTGGGACCCACAAAAGGTGACTGCACCAAATTCGGTAGCATATGGTTGACTTGCTGTTGGTAAGCGTTGAAGCGATGACCACTTGATTGATGAGATGGACCTGGGCGAGCAACAAATTGTTGAACTGGTTGGCTTGAAACATTTGAGAGATTATGATGACCCCAATTCTACAGGGAAAAGAAGAGTTAAATTAAGATTTTGAAGCATAACTGAAGGAGACAATTAAAACTGCAAGGACAAACAGCATTTATTAAAATTGCACATAACAAGAGTCAAACAGGTAATATAAAAAAATTTGCTTAAAAGAAAACAAGCATCATGTCACCCAAATTGTATTTTAGAGAATAAAACTAGGGATATATAAACCATTAAAAACCAACGAAACCGCCCAAACAGAAGTAGATTGGTCGGCTTGAGATTTACAACATTCGGTTCATGGTTCAGTCTTGGTGTTCAGCAGTTCGGTTCGGAACTAGGAACTGGCCGTTTAACATTATTATTTATCTATACTTCTTTTCATTTTTAAATATGCATTTATTTATATGTAATTATGTATTATAATCATGAATCATCATTATCATTTACTATACTTCTTTTCATTTTTAAAATATGCACTTATTTATATGTATTATAATCATGAATCATCATTATCATTTACAATTTTTAATACAAACAAATGATTTCGATGAAAATCAAAAAAATTTGTTCAACCCCGCCCAGCCGTTTTAGTTTGTTGTTTCCCAACATCGTAGTTAGTGGTTCGGCCAAAAATTTTCGTCAAAACAGGCATCGCCACACCATGAACACCCTACAAAGAACCTCCTAGCTCATATTAATCAAAGAATAGTTTACGATTGAAAGAACAGAATATTTGTAAATCATACTTGACACGCCAACTGTTTATAAAAATATTCAATTTTTGTGAACAGTAAACGTGTTTAACCCATCAGTTTTGCAAATCCACAAAAATACTAAATGCAAACTATGAAAGTGAAAGTATATTGTTTTACCTGTGAGCCCATGTTCTCAGTCATTGAAGCTGTGATCATAGGCACCAATTGATGTTGATCCATTTGAAATCCAGAAAATTGCTGCTGTCTGTTGCCACTAGCCATTCCTGTGGGAGTCTGAATTGGAAGTGCTTGAACAGCAATTGGAATTCTTGTCACAGGCCTGCCAGGTGTCGTGTACCTCGGACCATAACCATTACTCATACGGTTCATGCCAGGCTGTTGAAATTGCATAGTGGAAGCAGAAATGTGTGTTTGCCTTTGACCCGGCAAAATAGGATTCATGACAGTATTGGATGCCCTGATTGCATGTGTTGGTAACAGCATATTGTTGGAACCAGAAATTACAGTTTGACCCTGAGAAATTGTAGCATTTGATCTTGGACCTGATGTCCCAATTTCATATGTCGGTCTAGAAAATTGATTCTCCATATCAGGTGAAACATTGGCGCGTACATGGTTCATGTTCACATGGCTGGGAATTTGATCACTGACACTAGGTTGGTCTTGCAACTGATTAAGAGAAGGTTTTTTTTCATTTTCTTGATGGGAATTACCGGTAACAATGTCATTATCCGCTTCTGTAAGGTCCATAATATCTCTACTATTTTCTGAAGGGGGAGTAGGTTCTTGGTGTGAAAGTGATTTATCTTGTTCATCGGCGTGATCATCACACGCAGTAACAGCTTCCCACGAGCCATCAGCAGAGATTTTCACATGAGAAATAGTACCAGCTACCTCTTTTAAAACCTATGACAAATAAGTTTTCATTAAGCAGGTCAAAAATATCAAATGAATGGAAAATGGTAGGTGTAGGCGGGTTGGGTAGCAGGTGAAAACAGGTTCAGGTTGAAACAGGCCATCTTAGTACAGGCCGTGGAAGGCCGACCCACAAATATTTATAGTTTTCTAGGAATATTCATTGCATTAGTTATGATTACAAATACAACATTATTACAGGAATACTCTAAAATTGTGAATAGCCCAATTTCAACCCATTAGACCATTTACCCTTTCAGCTAATTTTTTTTCAGTTTACCCATTTGAGATAAAAACAAAACCCTTCGATCCATTTTATAAGTAAATAGATCAAAATTGAGAACTCTACTTCTGGTTTACTTGCCTTAGCCATGCACCGGTCAATTCGGATATCAGTGAAGCAAACAGATTGACTACAATGGGGACAACGCCATGATGGTCTTCTTGAGTTTATGTCCACATAATTGTCAAAATCAAAGCACTGCAGAAAAGATAAAAATATAAAATAGATCAGAAAAAGTCAGCATCTTTGAAGTAACCAACACGGCAACACTCAGCTGCGACATCATCATTCTAGACAACAAGTAATGCAAAATGGACATTCACCTGAAGATGTTTGCACAAATGACCTTTGACAGGTGTCGAAATGCGTTTGAAGCTGTACAAAAAAAAAAAGAGAGCCCAGACCCGAAGTCATAAACAAGCAAAGATAAAAGAAATTGCAAAATGAAATGCTATTGAACTGAATTAGAAACCACGAATTAGAAAATAATAGCTTCGAACACAAGTCTCGTGCATACCTTATGGGGCAATTTAGTGAGATTCTAGATGGCCCTTCAACTATATCATTATCTATCATGAAAAAACAAACAGAAAACATATAGATAAGAACATCAAACAAGAATACGTTATATTCCATCATTTATGTTATTTTATCATACATCGCATGAACATACCTGGATCAGATGCAGTAGCAACAGGTGGCACGTAATCTGGAAGCGCGGGGCAACATCGGTTTGAGACCATACTTATGAAGGCAACAACTATGATATAATACCCTACCATAGAATTGCAGTCAGTTTAATATAGGGGATTCAAGCATGCAAACTATGTTGCAAACTATGTTGGAAACAAAGGGCACGTTTATAGTAAATACCATTGAACTGGCCCACCGCTTGAAGAAGATTTGTTCCGGGCTTAACCAAATTTGTTACAAGTGTTGGAATCTGTGGTCCAGGATCCTGAGAGAAACAATAAAAATAAGAACGCGAGTATAGTAATCACACAATCAAAGGCTCAGCATGCATGTGAGGCAATTAAAGGTGGCAAAATTTTCTTGTGTTATTCTGTATTTTTGGTCAGATGGGTAAAATCAAAAGGCTTGCAAAAAAAAAAAGAAAAAAAAAAAAGAAATGGGTCAAATGTCTCCCAAAGTGTAGATGTAATGCATGCAATCTCCTAAACCAATCTATTAATTAAACTATATTTGTTTGAAATAATGTAACTTTTGTTATAATGCTTGACAGACTAATTACTTATAGAAAGTTCAAGTTTCTCAATACAAGTGCTTTGGGCCAATCCAAATGATCAGGCCCTCATTTTGCCCCAAACCACTTGCCCCGTTACAGCATGCTCATTTGCCACCTGTAGCAACAACCATCATGATCAGCACATACAAACCTTGTAAAGACAATTTCTCCCATTCACTGCTTTCCCGTTCAACAAAAAGCTAGAAATTGAGCAGAAACAATTATGGGTAAGACCACTTTAATGCATGTGTGCTTTGTGAGAAAGTGTACAAGCCACAAGGGATTAAAAGAAACATATACTTGACTAGCTGGGGACTTGTGATGCATGATGATGTCTCTGTATTATCTGTTTGAGCAACAAACAAATACTATAGTGTAGTTAAAAGGAGAAAGAATTAAAAAAATCAAAGGAAAAAAATGAATTGCTTCAAGCTTAATATATCACTAACCATAACTTGTGGTTAAAAAAAGTCTTAATCAGACTACATGATTAAACGAAACTTTTGTCATATATCAAGTTCTAATATAGAATTCTTACTATTTCATCAGGAGGTTTTGCATTCTTCATAACATGGAAATCTTTAACAAATGCTCCATATCCTGGCTACAGTAGAGACAAAACGCTGATTAGTGCTAAGGTCTTAAAGATAATATTAGTTAAGGATAATTTAACACAATTACCATTGCCTCAATTAATGCAAGTATTTCACCCATCTTCATTCTTGGATAGAACCTGAGGGGAGATAATAGAACCCAAAAACTAATTAAACAAAAACAAACACAATAATCCAAGTACTAAAAAGAATTGTCATCATAATTCATAAATACCTTGACAATACTGTTGAGATGCTCTGATGAACAGTGCTCTCCCCAGAGTTCATGTCTCTAACACTGCAGAAACTTGTTGATATCTACAATCACAATACACTAGTCTTAATGAGAGAATTTGCTACAAAAAATGGAAGAGGACTCGATATCAAGTTCTCAACAACATAGAAGTATTAAAAAACATTTACAAACCTCACTCCAAAGAATATGAAGCTCTTCATTATCCTTCTCACTGAACCATCCATTTCTACATGCACCCTGTTAAAATATGTTAACAAGATTTAAAACTTAAGAAAATTCACAGCATATCATCAATTAGATAAAAGCATAAATCAAAAACTTATAAACCCTCAAAATGACAACAGATGATTTAAATCAAATGGAAGAAATTGAGACACATAATTACCTTTATAGAGATCATCAGCACCATACTAGCTGTTTGTAAGGCTGTATCATTTGTCCTTTGACATACCTAAGCACATAATAGTGTGAGTATTTTGTGCCACATGCAATAAACTACAAGAAATACCTAGGTAAAACTTAAAAGTCATCAATGATAAGCCTTCCTGTATTATATGAAGACTAGATAATCCAACTACACAAAAATGATTAATTAATTTATGATATTCAATTGTAAGTATAATTTAAAAGCTATAAATGTATATATAATTAGATTTTTTAATAATCACTATAGAAATAAAGTATAATGAATATAAACTTGAAAGTAAAATAACTAAACCCTTGACTAAAAGCAGTACCTAATAACATATTCTGACAAAAAATATATATCATTTAGTAATTTTATAGTGCATTTGAGATGATCCATACTTATAAGACTGGACGTAGTGGTGCCCCTAAGGGGCGCCAAATTTGCTAATGTGGACACAAGTGGGGCGTTAAAGTCACTAATTCACTATGTCCTAGTTAAAGAGGCACTTCAAACTCATGTTTAGCTAAACCCTTAACTGGCATTAAAAGAGATGAATGGATTCATTTTTTCTCACTTTTAACAATCTTTAACTAAAAAGGGCTTTAAACCCGCTACATTTGATTTAAAATGATTTTAATAAATTCATATTTGCCTAGGTGACATTTTAACTAAATAAACCACTACACATAATCTAATAGTTACATCACCGTCACGTTAAAGTGGTTTTTTTTACTCTCAATTTAGATTGGAACACACTAAAGAGTCTTACCTGCTTCAATAAATTAGGCAACTCCAAAGCTCTGTCTGGAATTTCATTGTTACCAACAGCATAGTCAATACCTCTGTAATGGTCAATGTATATCTGATCAGTATAATATGTCGATTAATAAGAAGCTACCACTCACTAAAACTATGACTGCCATATAATGATTTGGTGGACAACATACGCATATTACATGTAGTTTTAGAAATCTGAAATATAAATGTACAGTTTGGATTATATAAGACTTATCCAACACCCATAAACACTTATAAACAAAAATAGCTAGCAAAAATCCCACTCAACAATGGGGTATGGGAGGGTAAGATGAGTACAGACCTAAACTCCATCACAGACGACCTTACCACCATCACAAACAATATATGTACACACATGTATAATAAAAGAATAAAATAATTCAAGCCGAACCGAGCTGGCTCGATTTGTAAACGAGCTGATTTCCAACGAGTTTTTTAGAGCTTTTCCCGAGCTACCTACGAGATATTTTTGTTTTCAAAGACATTCAGCGAATAAATTCACCATGTTTAAGCTCTATCAAGAATAACAATGCTCGTTAAGTTCACTGGATGAGAAATAACCACAGAGGAGGCCCATTACACAATATTAAAGGCTATTTTAAAAAACATAAGAGCTTAATGAGAAACCAAAACCCTAATAGAGTTTACTACCAAAGGTCCATAACTCATAACTAACATTAAACTCTACAATAAGAAATAGATTCAATGATTCATAGAAATGAATATTTAACAACACTTAGCTAGAAACGATCCACTCTACTTTCTTAACACTCCAAATCCAAACGCAAATCTTCAATTAAAAAAACAGAAAAAACAGCTTTTATTGCCTAATAAGCTCAACATCCAAAACAATCATACCATGTGTCTCCAAATCACACAAACACATAAGATATTATTATTATTATCATTATTATTACCATTATCTAAAAAATCACACAATCATACCATTATTATTATTATTATTATCATTATCAATTTCTAAAAAAACAAACACCTGGAGAGAGAGACACATAATCGGCAGATCTCGTTATTATCACTCCTCGAACCGCCGTTAACGTGAGCAAGTAGACGATCAACCACGGCGGAAATGCGTACGGTGTTGTAGAACGACGGAGATGACGTCAGGCCGGCCGGAATGTCCACCGAGCCGGCGGCGTGCGCCGGAATCATCACCGCTCCGGCCATCGTCGCCGGTGGTGTCAGTATGAACTGAAGTTTTGACGGTCGGTTTGTTGCTGCAAAAAGCTGTAAAAGCAGAGGTAGTGGCGGTGGATTGTTGTGGTACGAAAGTTAGAAATTATAAAGGTATTATTATGGTGACAGTGTGTCTGTTTTTGTTCTCTTGTTAAACTTTTTGTTTCATTGAACTTGATTGTTTTCATAAGTTGTATGTTTTTAAATGTCGTGAACGGTGTTAAAATAGGGTTGATTTGATCAGAAGGTGTTGTCATTTAACGTGTTATAGTTGCATAAACATCTTTCTTTTTTCTTTTTTGTATGTTTTTTTTCAAGTGCATTACAGGTTTTGGGCGAGAGAAGATGTAGTTAAATGGGCGTAAAAAACTAATAAGAATATAAGATGTTGATATCTACTTCTCCCACTTGGGTCCCTCCTCCCTCCCTTTTGTTCCTTTTATTTTTTTTCTTTATTTTTTATCTTTTTTCTTTTTACTAATTTTTAAAATTTTGTTGCTTTTTTTGACTCGTTTAATTTTTTATTTGTTTTTGCTATTTCTTCTTTCTTCACAGGTTGTTTCTTATTTTAATTTTTAAGATGAATTTTTCTTTTGTTTTAACATTAAAAATTTCAAAATCCATGTTCCAAAATACACATCCATGGTTTACAATTATTAGCATCGTGGATTTCAATCTACTTTCTTGAACAATTGTTTTATCTTTTGTTTATACGAATAAGTGGTGTGCTTATTTATACTTGCATTCATGAGTTGTGCGTTTAGCCCTCACATTCCCACCACATAATGCAAGCATCAAACACGAGTTTTTTCTAATATATTGTTTCTCCCGTGTAATAAGCCATGCCAAATTCAAGTTACACCGTACGTACTAAAATATTATATTTTTGCCCGGTAACGTAACCCACATCTTATTATCTCACGAGAGTATAACACATAATCGTATAGTGAACATTAGATTCCTTGTCGTAATCCTTAAACATGTCATCTCTTGTACATATTTACATTCAATTGTTTCTACCGGTCACACTCTCAAATATTTTACTTGTTTATTTAAATGAGTTTCGTCTTTAAAGTTCAACATTTATCATTTGAGCTTGTTAAAACTTAAATTAACACAATAAGTCAAACAAACGAATTCTAAAGACAATACATCAAAGGTCGGAGTTGAGTTTTTAAACACCCTATATAGTACAAACATCAATTAAGTGAATGTCTAACTTTAAAACCTCCGATTTACGTCAATTAGGGCGATTTCTCTAAAAAACTTAGAATTTTGACCTTATGAACACGTTAAATCAATTCCAACAATTTGTATTAACATGGCTTAATCTTTGTAAGTACATATGGGCAACTCCTCCAACGCGGCTTTTGGATTCAAACACCAATTGGCCGTTAGTTTGCCACCGTTGAAGGCGCGATAAGGTAGGTCAGAGGGATACAAGAAAACATCCAGGGGCATTATGTGGTTTATTTTCTCAGACAAGAAAGCCACCACCCTGATCCATTGACTAACCCCCCTCCCCCCCCCCCCCCCCCCACCCCCCCCCCACCTCCCTTAGCGGGAAACTTTATAATTTGAGGAAACAATGCAAAAACTGAGTTGACACCCTCCAAAATAAAAAAAAAAAATCTAAGGAAAACAACAGAAAACGCAAAAAAAATGATGTGGCTCCGTGGAATACCATGGAAATTGAGACGACGTTATCCTCCTTTAGAAACAATGGTAGTTTTCTTTTTTCTTTTTTTTCCTAAATGACCCTAACCTGATCATATATCTTTATAATACTTCAATTTAAATCTATTTCATGTTTAAAATGAGCTTGAACTCAAACACTTGTTGAACGAATTAGATACACATTTACCATTAAAATTAGCATGGTTGTTGTCGCTGAAAATTCCTTTATTGAATCCTTAATTTTACGAATAGCGAGCCGCTAGAAAGTTTGGATGTTTAA
>JACCIZ010000162.1:0-34809 GCA_025506415.1 Flaveria robusta
AACTCTAAAAGGCAGAACCGGATCCCTAGTTTCATGCCTCATCAGGCCCAATAAGTCAGGTCCATCATGCTGGATCATCTTGTTTGTACTTGTAGACTTGTAGTAGTTCATAGTCGATGCTAACATTTATATATCTTCTTTAGAAGGACTCATTTTTCTTATTAATCTAATCTATCTACTTTATTAGCAAGATTTTAGGTGGACACGTGTAAGTTTAGAGCATTTAGATGGTGTAAGTTTAATATTCCACGTTTAAAATATTCCTTACAATCTGTTTCAAAGAGTTTCTTTTAGAATGGAATGATATATTTTTGACCGACTTAAATGTTTTTAAAATTTTCCGAATTTATAGATTTTTTTATTTAAAGTGAATTAGTCGTTTTTATTCCTATGATTTGACTGCACTTGTTAAAAAATTTATTTTACATCTGCCTCCCCAAATTTTTAAAAAGTTATCATTTCATCAAAAAAATTAAATCTGATAATTTAAATTGTTAAACATGTAACAAGATTATTAAACTACAAAACAAATCCCTCAGTTACATAACCAAAATTGAGTGGAACCAAATCATAATATAAGAGAAATAACAACTAGAGATGATAGTCTCTGTTATACAATCCATTCGCAATGGATTCCTGAACACCACACAAAAAAAAAAAAAAAAAAAATCTCCTACATAGACAATCTCGTAATTCAGTAATGATAACGTTTGAAGATGAAATGTCCGACTCAAGTTTCGTAAATGAAAATAACACGTGAATGAAATTATAACTCCAATACGTTAACATAAATTAATATTTTATCTTTATATACAAAATTACATAATTACTCATTTAAATGATAGATGGTTTAACATTTAAAATTAACGAAATTAAATTTTTTGGATGAAAGTAATAATTTTTTTTTAATTTGAGGAGCCGGATGCAAAGAAAAATATTTTTTGGATAAAAATAACAAATATGTTCAAACCATAATAAGGAAAATGATAATTAACTTTTTAATTTAAATATCATTGTTGACTTCCTACTTTTAAATCATTTAGTCTTACTTTCTATTAACTATTATTCACTGTTTGAACTAAGGTACCGTTTGATGCACAGCAATAAGGGGCGCAATGTAATGAATCATTAATTAATAAAAAAAGATATGTTTGGTTGATAAAGGTAATGAATTAATCATAACATAGTTTATTTTATTCCCTTAAATTCATTCCATCCACCTTTTTTCCATTCCTTTACTTCTTTTATCGTTAGTTACCAACACCATCCACTCACCCACCACAACAACCACCATGACAATTTTTAATTTCTGTATGTTTTACAATGACTATTAATGATAGTAAAGGACAATCATTATTTAGAGTTTGTTTGTATTTAAAAGAACCACTTTTTTACTCTATCATTTTATTCGTTTGATTAAACAAACGAACATGAACAAAGGCTGTGCTCGTTCATTTATATTCGTGAGCGTTTGATACTGTTTGTTTATGTTTGCTATGTGTTTGTTTGTTTGAAAGTTTTTATATTTTATATTTTTATTTGATTAGTTTTAATCCAAAAAATATGAACATTTAGTTATATTATTTCTGTCCATCAACATCTCCAATCGGTTTCAGTTTGTGTTAAAATGTAGGTTTGAGTTTTGTGTTAATTATGATTATAATAAGCAGGTCATCTATGTTTGGATGATTATGTTAAATATTTATTTATTTTTGATGGATTCTGCATAATCTTCATAGTGAATAATGCGGATTTTATTTTAAAATAAATAATTGATCGCTTGTACTTTCGTTAGTGTTTTTATATGTTTATGAGCAGTTTTTTTGTGTTTGTTTGCGTTCACTTACGTTCTGTAAATATTCGTGAACTGTTTATGATGAACGTGTTAATTCGTTAACAAAAAAAACACGAACACAAAACTTTGTTCGTTAAATGTTTGTGAACAGTTTATTAACAAGTTTATTTCATTAACAAACAAACACGAATAAGGAACGATGTCTGGTTCATGTTCGTTCATTTGCATCTCTC
This sequence comes from Flaveria robusta, assembly GCA_025506415.1. NCBI lineage: Eukaryota > Viridiplantae > Streptophyta > Magnoliopsida > Asterales > Asteraceae > Flaveria > Flaveria robusta. The sequence goes on from JACCIZ010000162.1 coordinate 2,029, forward strand.
ATCAAAATCGCCAATATTTGTTCTCAGTAAGAGTTAAAAGAATAGTTCATAACAAACTTTGATAGAATAGTGAAGTTATAAGGTTTTTGAAATTAGCCACTTATCCTTCTCTTTATTTCGAATTGAATACCTTCACTTTGTCATCCTCTAAAAACACTTTGATTTTCTCCATCTCTACTCATTGTGTTCTTCAAACGTCTTCTACGCAATAGAAATTTGTCTCTCCTGCAAATCCTCTACAAGTGTTGCTAAGTTTCAGATTAGATTACATATTAGACGTTGAGTTCGAGAGTCGGAGAATACTAGATCTCGTTGCTTTTATTTTTGTTATATATAAACTTAAAAGTAACTAATTGGTTACAAATAAAAAAAAAACAAAAAAAACATTGGTTACAATACAAATAAATTATTATTTCCAATTAAAACAAAACCGGAAACACTTACGATGGAAAAATGTTGCGAGAGATGTCATGTGAGTAGAAGTCAAACTAAACAAAACAATTAATGAATTAAATAAAATCATCCAAAATCTCATTCATGTAGAGTGATACAGTTAATCATGTATTTTTTAGAGTAACAATAATAATAAGGATAATAATAACATCGATAAATGAAAAGAAAAAACAAACATCTTATAAGTTTGAGCTAGCCTTTTACTGTTATTTTTCCAAAAAGAAAAATATATAACATGTACAACAGTTAAAAATTGGGAATAAGTTACTATTTATCAAGTTATTTTGCAATATATAGTAATAATACGATTAATATGTAGGATTGTAGGCTGAAGTTATTTTAAAAATAAAAATAAACTAAAAGAGATAAAGAATGATTATTATTCATCAGATTTTATATTGAAGAACAAAAAAAGTTCATTGGTATAATGATATATCAAAGCTATTTTAGTCTTATCTACATTTTCGAGTTTCACTTTTTTCTAAACGTTTGTAACTTTTACATATAATAATATTTTTTTTATAATTACACCATAAAACAAGTATTTTTTAATCTTTGAAACACGTATAATGTTGATACATAAAATATGAAAAAAAGTTTAGCGCATTTTAACTAATTGTGTAATATTCATTAGATTATTGTGTAATATCAGTTCACCGTGTAATATTCGTTGGATCATTGTTTCTGCTGCTAATTAATGTATATTCTATTGTGATTTTTAAAAATAATAATTTTTAAATAACTAAAAATTTTATTTTAAACATTTTCCGGTTCATTATGTAATACTAGTCACGTCATTATGTAATCATTGTCAAATAGCTCATTATGTCTTGCTAATCATCAAGTCTTGTGTTATCAATTGTGTCTAATATTGACTATTTTGTTTTTTTAAATAATGATTTTCGAATAACACAATACTAAAAATGTAAATCTTTATGTTTCATGTTTAATGTGTTATTCTCGTCAATTATGAAAATCACACAATTAGTTAAAAAAACGTAAAAAAAAAACTTTGATTGTTTATATCAACAATATATATATATATTAAAGATAAAAAAATGCTCGCTTTAATAATGTAATTTTTTTGAAAAAATAATCTCGTATGTAAATGTTACGATCATTTAAAAAAAGTAAAACTTGAGAAAGTGAAACATTACGAAATTTTCCCTCAACTTAATCTTAGTAAAAAAGACATATGTAACATCTTAATCTTTTTTAACATTTTTTTTAGTTTTCAAGTCTTTGTAATTAAATATTTTTCTTACCATGTAATAACAAAATAATAATAATAATAAAACGTAAAGACAACAAAAGATAAAAAGAACCCAAATTGAACATGTTCATAAACACAAAATCACCACCTAAAATGGCTACTAGCCAAACGGGTTACGTGTGAGTTCTCGTGATTCCGAATCAACCCAAAGACAAACCCAAGTGTGATCTAGAGATCTCTTCCGCCCTAAGTAGTTAAATTAATACAATTATTACTAGTAAGACATAAGATTAATCTAGAAACTAATCAAACCATAACTTTAACAACATGATCATATTGGCTTTACAATTCTTCAGTACTGAAACCCTAGCTATCAGATGAGGATATCCTGGAAACCACTCCGATATGACCTAATGGCAAGACACAACGTTCCTTTAAAGCAAACTCAAGTTCTATCCTTAGCTCTGTGGGTGGTCAACCCACAATAAAGATCAAAAGCCCAAACCAGAATTTGAGCATCACGTGACGTTAAGGCAGAGATAGTAATTCGAACCCTATACTTTGTCCTATGTAAACCTGCAAGCATGCGTCACATTGCCTTCTACGGATCTCCCTCGTGTGAAATTTTAGAACAGATGTGCTACATAAGTCCAATGATAATAATATATAGATAAGGATATTTTGGTAATTGTACTCAACTTGAGGACACATGCCTGGGAACTTGTTGCAAAATAGCTAGGGCAATATCCAAGACAGCAAAGTATTGTCATATCCATCTGCTGTTGCTGCATGCTCTAAACCCCCCAAACTCCAATGATTCCCAGTACTACACTTACTGCACAACGTACAACACTGTAAATCTTCAAAGAGTTTATCTTTTGTCCATACATGGTGCATGAACATGTGGATGTGTGTTTGATGTTTCTTATCGTCGATCACGAACCCTAATATTCTTCAACTTCAAAGTACCAGTTTTACTGCAGACTAATAAAGAATTAAGTAATTATGTTCTAAGAGTGAAAAAAGGATTATGGAAACGGTTTTGATATCGAGACACCCTAGCTTTTTATAGATTAAGGGTTTTTTAATAAAAAAATAAGTGTTAGTATAAGCTAATGTGTCGTATCACACCATACGACGCGTATAGTTAGGATATGCAAACATACATACATTAAATTCAGGTTCAAATCTAATAAAAAGTAATTAGATAGAATAAATTAAAAGTAGTATAGGTTTACGGTTTAGAAAAAAATAATAAAAAAAGAATCACTTATTCTCACGTATGTGAGATATATTACGGTTTCACGACCGACCATTAGGAATTTTTGTATCAGAACCTATTGAGATTTTAAACTTAGTTAAGACAGATTAACTTATAAATTTTGAATATACAACACAAAATGAACAAAAAAAATTCAATTGAATTACTCAAGTTATTCCTTCTAAATAATTATTAAAAGTGCGTTACATTTTCATGGTTATTATTACCTTAAAACCTAATTGTAGCTTATGGTAATTGATATTACCTTAAAACGTAATTGCAGCTCTTAATTTTTATAACGAATAAGTTATGATTATATATGTAACTAACCCAACGAAGTTGAAAGAGACATCCGAGCGTAAAAAAGAAAACCCAGCCGTAGTGGAAAAATAACCTTTAGAATGCATATGATATATTAGCGTTAGCATAATCTTGACATAAACTTTGAAAAAACTAGTAAAAGATCCTAGTGTTGGCATAATCTTGTATTAAACACTAGTAAAAGTTACTAGTGTTAGCATAATCTTGTATTAAACACTAGTAAAAGTTACTAGTGTTAGCATAATCTTGTATTAAACACTAGCAAAAGTTACTAGTGTAGTAGTGTTGGCATAATCTTGACATTAACTTTCAAACACTGGTAATTAAAGTTACTTTATGCTCTTGATAAACCTGGAACAAAAGGTGTAAAACAGTAAAGAACTTTAATAGTATTAGCATAATTATGAATTAAACTTGATCCTCTGATGAAACTTCTAGCTATAGCTTTATGTACCTTTAAAAAGTAAAAGATTTGATACAGATTCGACACAAAAGGGAGCTCCCTTCAGTCCAAACACAGAAAACTTAAGATTCAATTTGTCTCCCGCATCATTCAATCATTTACTAAGCACCATAGCCCGTTTTGACTTAGTATTTGGGTGAATGAGTCGGCAGCTAATTGATATCTTATCGTATCCCACGAGTGGACTGAAGAAAGCTCTCTTTTCGTATATCTTTCTCTCTCCATGTTGCCATCAACCAAAACCCTAAAATCAAAAAGAGAAAAAATGATGTTAAAGACTTTAACTAGATTAAACACACAATTCATATAGATGATTTAAAGCATATTAGATAGATTTGAATGACAAGAGTTTGAAGCTTCAAGCCTTCAAATGGATTAAAATTCTAAAGAACCACAATCATCAAGCAACATGATAGCTTGAGAGGATTGTGTATGAACTTTAGTAGAGATGTGTGTTTGTGTGAAGAGAGAGATATAGGGTAATAATGATATGTTGATATATGATGGGATAATGGGTTTCTTTGAAGTGAAGGACTGTTATATATACACAGGAGACAGGAGAAATCAATGGATGGACAAAGTAGTTATAAAATAATGCATCATTACATACTAAAACTATGCAAGAATGACATATATATATTTTTTATCAATGATTTTTACACTAAATACCACCTAATCAAGTTTGAACCCGCTATCACTTTTACCAAGTACAAACACGAACAACTCTAGGAGTCATTCCAGCTATGACCGGGTGATAGAAGGTCTTGTCTCTCGGGAAGAATACTAGTGTTCAAATCCTAAAATGGGGTCAATTATGAATTAATTTAATTTAAAAGCTAAAAGTAGAAGAGTATATGTTGTCATTCATAAAATAAAATGAATGACACAAGGATACAAGTCCATTGACATGCTGATAACTCACATATGTTTACACAAATCTAATACATTCGTTGATGGTTAAAATATTAATTTACAAAGTGAAATAAAACAAATCGCCGTTTAAAATCAAGTTATATACTTATATATCCATAGATGGTCACAAAATATTAAATAAAAATTAGAATAGTAAAAATCACCGTCGAATATCAAGATCGTCCATTAGCATAGAATTGTAACACTATGTATCATATACATGTTTTAAATAACTTGTGTTTAGTGTATAGAGGGAGTTTGGAAGTATTTACGTGGCCTCTTAATAGAAATACATTTTGTAAGTAACTTTAAGTTAAGTTTCTTATTTTTATTATCCCAACATTTAATGAATATAAAGGTACACAAATAATTGTCTCAAGTTCTTTTGATATTAAAGAAGCATATGAACTCTCAAACCAACTAATAGAAAATTAGAAATGAAGGATATTAAGCATGAAGACTAGATGGATGAATGGTGATGGTCTGATATTCCCTCATGTAAACCAGATTTTAATATGTTGCGATAATAATACTTTTAATTCAATCAAGTGATTAAACCAAACGAGACATACTTTCCTTCATGGAATGGTTTTAGTAATTTCTGTTTCGTATTAAATGTATAATCACATCTAACACTTGTTAAGTACCTGATTAGTCATTTCTTATTAAATTAGTAGTTAGGTTTGTTGGTTCCATACTTCCATCACATAAGACCATATGTAATGGTTAATTTCTGGTAAAATGCATATTATTTCACATTAGTGTCAACTCAACATCATATTTTTAATCAAAGAAATGTGAAATAGTTAATGCTTTTTACTGTCTATTCAATTATTACTCATCTATGAGATTTATAAAATATTAAGATGTTATGGTGGAAACACCCTTCACCTATGACGTCTCTATAATGTCCGCCGTGTGATGTAACGGCATTTTAAGATACTATAATGTTTCTTTAATACTCCCTTAAAACCCAATTACGTTTAGTCTAAGTGTCGGGGATTCCAATTATAATATATATGGTTAAATACTAGCTTTAGTAAACCCGTGTATCACACTGGTTAAATAAATAAAATATTAAATATAATATAAATTTATTAATTAAAAGTAATATTTTAAGATAATATATGATTAAAGTTATGTACGAGCGAGAATTATAAGTAATGAAACAATAATACCAATTTTTTAACTTTTATTTGTATTTTTTAAAAATAAAATAAACATTTGTTTCAAACAAACCATTTAAAGAATATTATTTTTAAAAATTTTCTTACTATAACTTCTAATTTTAATTATATTTATTTATAAAAATTTTACTTTTTGAAAAACTAATTTTAAAGTATTTCGTATTTTTTAAAATTTATATTTTTTAGAAAGCTTTCTTTTGTAAAAGTTTGTTTCTAACATTAATAAAAGATCTATTTTTTAATTTATTAAAAAAACTATTATTGATCTAAAATAAATAAATAATATTATTAGTAATTAATATAGTTATATAATATAAGAGAGGAGCGAAAAAATTTTGATAAGAATAAATACGGTGTTGACACATGACAACCAGAGTTACTATTTTATTAGAGTAAAAAAGATTCTAATTACTATTTTTATAAATTTTTATCATTATAAACTAGCTTTAGTAAAATCGTGTATTACAAAGGTTGAATAATAAAATATTAAATAAAAATTTAAATTTATTCATTATAAATCGATATTTTAAGATAAGATACGATTAAAATTTTCCTTACTACAAATAGAATGAAAATTTTGTTTCAAAACAAAAAGTAATAAAAAATATAATTTTTAAAAAATTTCTTATTATACTCTCAATTTTAGTTACTTTTTTAGTATAATTATTTTGCTTTTTAAAAACAATAATTTTAAAATATTTTATATTTTTTAAAAAGATTGATGTTTTAAAAAATTTTCTTATTTTATAAAAAATTATTTCTTAAAAATAACATTAATAAAAAAATCTGTTTTTGGATTTTTCTATCATCCACTAGTTTTGAACCTTTAGTAATTACTTCTAAAGAGGATTTTCAATCTTGTTTTCATTATATTTGCACATTACTATTACTATTAATCCGAAATGCGATGAATAACAACGTAAATACATTTTATACATATATAGATAGAAGGAGAAGTTAAACAAAATCGTGCATTGGCTTAGAGGTTATCCCTTGCTTCTTCTACCAAACAACATGGGATCGCCACTCTTATGGGACGGCCAATATTTTATTAAGCTTTTTGTGCATTTGAGTCTTACTTAGCCTCACAAGAAATATTTTTAAGGACATAACCTGTTAGTTTATAATACACATGTTGGGCTGAGAATTAAAATAACCAATTCGAATTATAACTTTTGACTAGTTTTTGATCCTAAAGGTTCATGTATCATAATTAACGCTAATTGTTAACTCATCGTCTTTGTGAAATTAATAACACTATTATTCATATTCCTTTCCTTTATATTCATAAAGGCCACTCCAATGTCCTTGAACATAACCAAAGTTCTCTTCCATGACGCGCATATGCCTTTCAATTGTATTTTAAGAAAATTATTAGAGCACTTGGAACATATTGAACATCTTTAGACATAGATAAATGATTTAATTATTACCTACAAATATTCCCTTATATGCAAGATCACATAATAACATATAAAAATCATTGTGTTTGACTAATAAGTACACATGTTTTCCTAAATTTGTGTCATGTATTGTAAATTTCCTAGATGGAACTATCATGTCGGACTTTGGTTCAAAGACAGAGAGGAGTTTCAACATGTTGAGTCAAATTTCAAAAGATATAACGCATTTCATTATCTAGAATAGAGCATGTGAAAATTAAGTATAGTGGATTAATCCCTAAGCTGTTTTTTTTAAATACCTTATGTTCATTTTTTCCTGAAATTATAAACATAAATTTATTTTTAATTTGTACTATGTTGCAATTATAAACATATTTTACAATTTTATAGTAAGACCAAGTTCCATAAAATTCATCATTTATAAGGTGTGCAAAAATATGCAATAAATACACATGTTGTTAGGGTGGAGGGGGTGCGGGTGCCGTGAGGCCACGGCGATCCTCGGCTCTGCCCGACACCACGGCCTTCACCCCCTTCCCGCCACCAATTTTGGTTTCCATGGCCTGTACCCGCCGTGAGTTTTTGATTGTTGTTTGTGTGTGTAGTGGTGTAGTGTGGCATTGTGTGGAAACATCGCCGCCATCAAATTTAAGTATGTGATGTAATTTGATGTAATACGACATGAAAAAAATTAATAATGGATTTATGTAATGTGATATGTGTGGTTAGAGTGTCACTCCAGTTTTACGGACTTATGATATTGTTTTTAGTCAAAGTATGTCCCCAATTTTGTGCTAAATGTTAGCATAAAGTTCCCTGGAATCTTTTCTAATGACAGCAAATGTGTATGAACCTAATGATTCCACATGAAACCTACTAACTATTTATTAACTTAGATTTCCATATATTAGGCTCATGAGCTATCTTTTGAGGAGGTATAACCCTAGTAACTAGCCTTTTTAGCCCATAAATAAATGCATGGATGTAAAGATTGTCTACACAAAGCGACACATGATTTAACATGAAATAACCCTTTAAGTAGCACACAAGTAAACTTTGTTAAAAAAAAAATTAAAAAATCATATACAGCCAAGGACATAAAAAATAGTACTCTAAGAGCATTCACAGTAGTTTTCTTATATTTATGTGAGTGTGTTTCTTATATTTTAAGGAATGATTGTAAATGGTTGTGAGTAGAGGAGAAAAAAAAGTTACTGTTTATTTTGTATATTTGGGGAATCACTGTTCAACCCTTATAAATTTTTTAATATTTTTGAAAGTGGTTATGAGTAGAAGAGAGAGAAAATGTAATAATAAAAGTATAAAAAATATTATTTAATTGAGAAGTAGAGAGAAATAGTAGTGTTTTTTAGTGTAATTAAACTGTCCACAATGCTAAACAGCACCCTTACCACAAACAGTCCCAGTCAGCATGCCACATCAGCTTTCTACTAAATTTCATCCATTCTTCCCACAATCAACTTTTACCCCCAACACCATCCTTCCCACAAACAACCATTAAAAATCCATAAAAAAACAAAGCAACACACATTTTGTGACGTGGGCCTCACAAAATGCATCCATTGAATGCCCTTGGGGAAGGGCGGGTGAAGGATGGATGGGTCTGCATAACGCAGCCCTTCCGAAAAACGGCATGGGCTGTGCTAAGGGCGGAGCGTTGGGGACAGTCTTATAAGGATAAATATATGAAAGCTGATGTGAATGCTCTAATAAACTTGTAAGATTATACATATAAACGCAATTCAAATGAATTTTACATGGTCTTTGAAGAAAAAGTAATAATTTTCATTTAACGATAATTCCATTCTACAAATTGTATGATTTTTGTAACTTTTTTTGTTTTTCTCTTTCAACAATGAGTGCAACAGCTCACATTCATGTTAAGAGTACCAATTGAAATTCTTCAAACCTTCAATCGCAAATCTCTTTGAGTCATGAAGAATCAATGTATAATATGTTAGTATTAGGCTCGTGTCTCGCTTGATGTTCACTCGAAAATAGCTCGTTTATATATGAGTCGAGCCCGAGCAAATGTTAGCTCGTTCGTGGCTCAGTCATTAGCTGATGCTTAGCGCGTCAACTGGTTTAAACTAAAAACTAATTTATAACTTATATAAGTTATAAACCAAAATCGTAACATATAATTTGTGTAGAATGTAGCTTGATATTTTAATATTTTCTATTGAAAAAGCAAAACATGAAGATATAAAAATTAACAAATAAAAACTTTTTTCTGGTTTTTATATATATGAATAGACGTAAACAATAACAAAATTATTTTATTGAAAAGACAAACAAGTTGGCTCGTGAGCCGGCTCAGCTCAACTCGTTCATAAACGAGCCGAGCCCAATCCCTTAATTTGAGCTTGTTAAGATATCTAAGCTGGCTCGGCTTGGTTTTAAACAAGCTGTCCAGCTCGGATTATAAACGAGTTGGGCCAAAGCCCACCTTGGATTGGCTTGGATCTTAAACAAGCTGGGCCAAGCCCGCCTTGGTTCGGCTCGAATTTTAGAAAAAAGGTTAAATAGCCGAGCCCGAACTCACCTTGACTCTGCTCGGCTCAACTCATCTACAATCTAAAAAAACTGAGCTTGGCTCAGCTCAGTTAAAGCACAATGATTAAACATAGTCTAGACTTCAGTCGTAGATTCGAGTTATATTTAGAGTAGTCAAAACAGTTTTTATCATATTTAACAGTTTACAGATGACGCACGTAAAACTCTTTTTTTTTTTTTTAAGAATAAAGAGATTTTATGTATCACATGCATATCTGAATAGATGAACATCAAATCCAATAATTTTTTTTTTTTTGAGAAAAGTAAAAAGTTTAACCACCTGACAATCTTGTTTGTGATATGATATCACTTAAGTGCGAATAAATAAATATTAGAAAAACGTTCAAAAACAAAATCCTATCATTTATATTTTGTACAATATCTGTTTTAGTCTATGTTCAAATTTATATTTTATTCTTCAGTGACAGTATGCTTTCCAGTTTGGTAAAGCAAATGACTAGACTTTCAGCACAGTAACCTCAAGTTTCCTCACTGCAATAACCTTATAAAAGCCTGTAGAAAATAAGAAAAGGAGTAGCATAGAAATAGATTTCTTACACTTGTCTCTTGAACAATAAGAATACATATTCATTCCAAAATCTAGAATGACCAATGCCAGGGTACAAGCATGAAACTTCTTCAAAGAGTTCAAAGTAACAAATATTGTAACGCTCGTCCCTGAAATATATTTCGGTGATAAATGACGTACTTTATAAAACTATTACGTAATGCAGGTTGTGATTAATTTATCATAGAAAATGTAAAAAACTGTATTAAAAAACACATTTATAACGTCTAGTGTAAACATTTAGAGCATGTGATGTGAAAATTAGAATGTCAAGTATCGTTAAAGCATAATTAATGCATTAAGTCTTTTATCGGACCCAACCTAAACATGATAAGAGTGTTCAGTCATAGGCAGAGCCGAAGGTCGAGTGTATTGTGATGCGTCGATCTTACACGTCGCCACGTCGGTATTATTTGAACTTATAATAAGTTGTCAAGTATAAATGAGAAAAAAATGTTGTATTTAAGCAATCTTGTATAAAATGAGTCATTTGAACTCGTGAATTTAATCTCCTTGAGAAACAATCACACCAGAGTGTATGTCATTTCGTTGGAGGTACGTAGACCCAACTTCTTTATGCTACACACTATTTTCTTAAAAATAGATAGTTAAAAATAAAATAAGGTTAAAACGTACTTATTGAATCATTAGCATTTATAATATTAGTTTCATCTAAAAAAGATTTTTTTTTTGCATATGAAACCCCAAGGTTTTAAAAACTTGTCATTATCATCCAAATACGTTAACTCTATTAATTTAAAATAGTAAACATTCAAATTGATAAAACTACCCTAAACTACAAAACAAAATCCCTCAATTAAATAACCATAATCGAATGAAACTGAATCATGATACAAGAGGGATGTCAATTGAAGGTGGTGGTATCTATTATACAATCCTTTCGCAATGGGTTCCAATCGCCACCAAAAACCAGGTCCATCCTCCTCCCCCGCCGATGAAACCCACATTTAAAGATTCAGACATGTTGAATGGTTTGAATATAAAAAAATGAAATGTCCAATGTGGGATTCGTGAATGGAACAATAACACGTGAATGGAAACAATAATACATTAATATAAATTAGAATTTTATCTTTGTATGTTAAATTAAATAATTACATATTTTAATGATAAATGCTTTAACATTTTAATTTAATGAAGTTAACGTTTTTGGATGAAAATAATAATTTTTTAAAATTTTGGGAAGCTAGATGCAAAAAAGAAATATATTTTTTGGATGAAAATAACAAATAAGATCAAAACACAGTAAAAAAAACGACAGTTCACTACAAAAAGGTATGGCTTAAACGAAAGTTACCGGGTGGTGTGGTTTTGACTTTTGAGTCTCAGTTAACGTGCGTGATAGATTTATGTTGGATATTAATAGAATTATATTAAAGCAGTAAAAAAATAAGGGCTTTCTAAATCATCTTTCAATTTTACACATCTATAATTCTTTTCTTTTCACATTTGATGTTTTCAAGGAGATTATATAGAAATTCAGAAAGGTAGTTGTTGGGTGTCGAATCCAGCAAATAAAATGTAATAATGTGAACCTACCGTCACACACACTAAGAATAGTATGAGCGAAAGTAGGGTTCGTGTCCTCAAGGATACGTGTCAATTATTTTACACAAAAAACGTTTAAGCACAGTTACTTTGATTGCTTACGGGTTAAGGAAGATGGGGGTTTTAATTAAAAACTAAAACTGAAAGTAAAATGCAAAAAGTAGAAAAATTCCAGTAGGTTGACACGGGCGTGTCAGAACTGTACGCGGCTGTGTTAAGGTTCTGCCGGAAAAACGAAAATTGATATTTTTTTGTATTTTTTTATTCTGAAAAGGAATTAATAAAAACTCTAATTAAATTGTGAAATAAATTAATATATGAAAACTAATTCCAACACTAAGGTAATTTCTTGATTCGATTTGGCTTACGATCATTAACGATTATGGTGCAATGACTATTTTTAATCAATGATTTGCATCAATACTAGACATCACGCCGTTCGGATATCCACTCTATCTAATATCTAATCAAGCGCAGTTCGTTGATTAGAGCCAACCCGCTACTCTAAGCTCACGCCGTTCGGATCTTAGCGTGCGAGTTGCAACGATAGAAGTATCAATTATAATTAAACACACACGCCGTTCGGTATGTTTAACTAGATTGTGTGATTCTATAACGAGGATGAATTCATAGACAAACTCAAACTGTTAATTGTTTCTTATATCAAAAATCAAAATTTGATTAGGGTTTTAAAATTTGAAGAACTTTATTAGAAAAATTAATAAGTTGATCAGGTTTATTAACAATCTAATATATACCAGAGTAGATCTGGATTTAAGATCAAGAATCAAACAAACAAACCATTAAAATAAATAGATCTCATAAACGCTTCACATAAGTTTAAACCAAATCAAAGAAATTAAACCCTAATGTTGAAACCAATATTGCTCTAGCCGGACATGAAGGTTAGATCAATCAAAACTAAAATAAAATAAAAACTTACGAATATAAAACAACTCTTAATATCACCAGAGATCTTCCTTAGTCGACCTCCAATATGCTTCAAAAGATGGGATCCCCTTTTCTTTTTCCAGCCCTCTTATATTTATTCTCATCCCTTAACTTCCAGATCCACTTTTTTAGGATTTATTGTTGTTTATCTTTTAAGAAAATTCTGGATATAATTATCTCCATCAATAGATCCTAAACTTTAGGGATTTTCTTGCACTCCTTAAAAATAAAAAGTCTTCTTAACTAATATTTCTTTTAAGCTTTTTTCTTTTCTCCCAATAAACCTATAAAACCAACCAAAACACACCAAAGTATATTCTATCCCAACAAAACAAGTATTAATCAAAATAAATAGAAATACGTTAAATAAATGCATGATAGGAAATAAAAACATATACTAAAACGATAATAATTGATGCCTAAAAATACTACTAACAGTAGTTTAGCCAACTCATTAATAAACCTTAGATCTAATTAAATTCATAAAAAGTTTAAAAACAATACTTATATTATCAAAGGGTTGGACAAAACATATCACACCCCCGGTTAGTTTTACAGTATCAACTCCATTTCCCTCCTACTAAACCAATCCTTTCATCACTCTACTTTTACTCAATGAGAGGAATACTTTAAACGTAAGTTTAGCCTGTCTTATTAAAAAAATATAAAAATAAATTCAATTTTGCTTATTACAGAAAATAATTTTAATTGAACCCCAAATAGACTTAATTTGAAAGTTCTTTTCATGACTCACAGATCACGAAGCTTATTTGAATTAATTCTTAACATTTAACTCAAAAATATATTTACATCTTTCTATTCATTAAATTCCCATAAATCAAAGTCTTTTTAATAGGGTTTGGTTATTTGGACACCCAATTATTTTAAATCAACACCCTAAAATTTCTATACGGGTCATATAGTCCCATACGCGTCGTATAGGGGGGTCGTATAGTCTTATACGGGGCGTATAACCTCTCTGACAGCTCCCTGAATTTTTTCTCGTAGTCAGTATCGAAATTTGTTATACGCGTAGTATAGCCCTATATGTGTCGTATAGGTGGGTCGTATAGGGCTATATGGGAGGTATAGCTCTCTGACACCCCCCCTGAATTTTTCTCGTTTTCAGTGCATTCGACCCTATACGTGACGTATAGGAGATGTCGATTTATCTGGGTGGATATCTAAATATTAGGACCCTTTCAATATGGTTCTACTTCACACTAACGTAAATTCGGCTGAAATTAAGAAAGTGAGATAGCGATGACAATGAAAACAGAAGTAGGGTAAAGAAAAGGGAAAAAGAGCCTTGGGTGGTGATGGTAGGAACCCAAGATCACATCAAATTCAATCACAAGACTATTGTTCTCAATAAAAATAATAATAAGTTACAGAAATATAATGGTGGTCATGTCAAAAACCCTTAAAGACAGAGGTGTTACCCAATGTATGTATGGTCTCAACACCAATCTATTTAGCCTATACTCACTCCTATCATTACTTTTGTCACCTCTTACTTCCTTTCTTTCACATCCATCTATTCCCATTTCAGAACCTATAAAGATTTTGAACTATTACTGAAGAAAAGGAGAGGTGGTTTGTGTCCATTTTCAATTGTAAATAATTGATTTAATTATTTTGGCTTTACACCTAAGAAGATTGACGTGGCGGGTACGCTTGCGGGATGGGAGCAGAACGGGAAGGGCTGAGATGGCGTGAGGTGTAGGACGGTATCGTGTGAGAATATCGCCCCCACCTTTAAATACCTCGAGATTAATATATAGCGTGGAGCAACGGGGGGAGTTTAAAAAAAAGTTTAAATATATTAGGCGTTGATGAAACGCTTCTGAATTTCAGTGTATTCGTTGATAATAATATTTGATAGAATGAAATTTTCTTAGTGAAATATATTAGGCGTTGATGAAACGCTTCTGAATTTCAGGGTATTCGTTGATAATAATATTTAATAGAATGATTTTTTTTTTTTTTATGAAAATAATATAAGAATTAAGTTTCTAGATTTCGTAAGTAATGCGTCCGATTGGAAACTAGATGCCTAACTGGTAGAATTATGCCTGTTTAAATATTTTTATTTGAATCGAGAACCGGATTAGTCGAATTTGATACTTGTTTTATTTTTTTCTTTAAATTATTTTTGCCAATCAATCTAGTACTTTAATGCTCCAAACTTTTTATATAAGGTATTAAAATTAAAATTATACCGACATATAAAGTATTCTTATATTTCATTTTAAAGTAGATATCTAATAGTTATCCAGATTTAATATCCGATGCGATTAGGCCCATAAATATTTTCTCAAATACCTTGTCACAGGTTAAAAAATACTATAGTTTCATATAGTTCGTACCTTGAACTATAGTTTCAACCAGTTTTGTGTTAAAAATATTTTGTGAAGGTACATATGTACAGTAAATTGATTCAATGTGGACACCTGAGTTGTGATGAATAGTAGTACTCTTTGCATTAAAAGTGTGTAAGCAACTGTTTTAAACCATTTCAATTAATAACATTATTGATGATTGTTCATGTTATGTTTCAAGTAAGAGATTGGATATTAAAAAACCATAAAATTATAAATTAACATCTCAAATTTTTATAAGTGTTGTATAGCCCCATATGCGTTGTACAGGGGGGGTCGTATAATCATATACATGACGTATAACCCTTCTGACAGCCCCCTAAATTTTTTATCGTAGTCCATATGTGTCGTATAAGGGATCATATAGGGCTATATGGGACTATGGGTCGCATAGCCCTCTGACAGCCCCCCATGAATTTTTCTCGTTTTCAGTGTTTTCGACCCTATACACCGCGTATGAACCTATACGCGGCGTATAGGGGGTGTCGGTTTATCAAGTGGGTGTCTCTATATTAGGACCTTAAGTAATTAATATTAATTTTACATACTAAATATAAAAGTAAAACTAATTTATATAAAATATATTAGCACAAAACTCTCTCTAAAACCTTATAAATAGGGTAGGTTACATAAAGAACCTTTATTGTTTAATCCTTCCTTAAAACTATTAACATATTTCATTCCTTGGCCGGTTCACATATATGTTTTATTTTATTCACTTAATTTAAAAAAAATTTTAAAGGTTTTTAAGAATGAAACAAATACTTAAACATGAAGGATTTTGCTATTTGAAAAAGATATGAATGATTTTGTTAGGTCATGTGGTATCCTTTAATCTTAACTACAAATAGGCGTCACATCACTCATTTTACTCTCTTTCACTTCACCTTGTGTTAAGAAAATGATTTAATCCTTTTAATTTGATATAAATATTAAATCAGGGTGTGTACAAGAGGTGGTTTACCCCATTAACGTGTTAGCAGGCCTAATTTTTAATGACCGTTATTCCATGAGGGGGTGGTGTTCTATTCGTTAACGCCCGATGGTAGGATATACGAATTATTAGAAAAAACTTTTCATAATTTTATCTTTTTATAATTTTCTAAATTAACCAACAAAAGCTAGTTGCAAGCCAATAAGTTTTAAATGAAAGTTTTACGAATTATTAGAAAAAACTAGTATAGCACCCTGCGTATTCCACATATTGAATAAATAAAATATTAAATAGTTTGTAATAAAAGTTTAATAACTATAAAATGATATTTTTAAATAAGATATGATTGAGTTATATATAAGTAAGCACTTCAAATAAAAATTATAATAATATTATTTTAAATTAATAAGATTGTGTTTTTTAATTGTTTTTGAAAAGTTTTGGTTCTTTAAATTTCATTTAAAAAAGAATCACCCTTATTAAACTTAGAAATAAAAGATTCTAAAGTAGTTTGTATTTTAAAAAAATATATATTCAAGAAAATTTTTGTATCTTATACATTTTTAAAGGGTTTTTTTATTAAAAAATCTAGTTTTTAATTTCTAAAATATATATTTGTTATTTGTGAAAATATCTTCTTTTTGATTTGGGAATATTTTAAAATGAACTATTATCATTTATTAGAAGAGAGATAGACAGGATAATAAAAATAAAAAAGACTAATATGTTAACACGTAACATCTCAAAATTTTTTTTATTATAGATAATAGACTGGTAACTAAAATCACATTCTATCTATATAAAATCCTAAAATTCTTACTGAAATGTTTTAATGATTTTTTTCCATTACTACCTTAAAGTTTAATGTAGGTTGTAGGATACTCAACATAATTATTAGTAATTTATTATTAGTAACATCATTGGGGAAAGGTCATTAATGTCTTGCGAACACAAGTAACGTTACATAGCCCGTCGATTATTTCAGGGGGAACTCAGCGCCCGAAGTAATACTATAGTAAAACTCTGACACATCTGAAACATATTAGAACAAGTGAGACTCGAATCAATGACTTTCACATTAAAAAGTCACAAGGTTGCCTTCTCTCAAACCTATTGATTTATTAAGGTATTATCATTTTATGTTTACGAATTTTATGCTTATTAAACTGATGACTGATCTAAGTTGATGGTCAGAAATGGTTGTCGAGATCTACAATAACTGGTAAAAACAGACAATAATGAGCTTGAAAAGTTTGAAAAGCATTGTTTAAAAAATAGTAGCAACTTCGGACTATCTCATAAACAATGTTTTGGAAATTGTAATGAAAATTTGAAAATTTTATATTTTCCATTTAAAAATACCAAAAAGTATTTATCTAAAAGCTAATTTAACATACCACATGACCATCCATGTAATTAACTTTTTTAAGTGTGTATCGCAATAAACTCTTTCATGTTTATTCGGCTACAGATGTACAAATGTCACAATTGAATTTTTTTAGGGCCACTTAAAAATAGAGAAAATTGGGTTTTACTATTCAAACTATATCTTACTTGCGATAATAATCCGTATTAATAATGTGACTAACGTATTTTTTTTTACTAGTAAACTCTTTTATTCCTCTTTAACTTAGAACCCAAACCTTCAAATTAATGCATCTTTAACTTTTATTTTTATTCTCGAGACTAATCTCTTTCTAATAAAAAATAACTCTATATGCCCATAATGAACAACCGATTATTCTTTTTATTTCAATCAGAATGTTATAGTTGTTTTCAAACGACAAAAATTAACGTTGTTAAAGCATGATTGCTCTTGAATAGAAAGTTAAATAGTTAACAGTGTCACTATTCATATTGTTATATTATGGTTAGTATCAGATTATAAGTCATATTTCAAAGTTCAAACTATTAAAATGCAATTTGATAACGAATATCCAAATATTTAACATAGATAAACATTTTTTGCAGACAAGACGAATTTGAACTTTAAGTAATTTTGGAGAATCAATCATATTTTATTGTATTAAGTAGCATTTCCGGTAGAGAATAAAAATGTGGTCACCAAATACCCCCACACCATAAATGGCAGTATTTAAGAAAGTTTATTTATAGTAATTTAGATTCTACTTTATAATTTTGAATTGATAAATAGATAAATACTAACAAAGAGCAACCACAAATGACAGTGTTTATTCTTTGCATCAATGTGGGGCTAGCCCACTTAATAGAGACTTTGCCTCTTAAAGGGAAGGTCATGGGTTCAATCCCAGACATAGTGTAATACGAAGTAATTTAGGAGTATTAGTAAGATAGATTTGCCGTTCAAAAAAAAAAATAAGTTTTGCATCACTGTAGTCATTAAAATAGTGAGAAAAATCTTTCTTTTTAATTTAATAAAAATATAAATGAGGAATACACATGACAGAATCTAATTCATTATTATCAAGTTTTTCACGCTTCTCTCTTTTATTTAATAGTTATTGCAATTTGTAATAATATTTTTTGATTTCTTTATTAGTCTAAAAATACTTATTAATAAATAAAAAAAGTTCTTTTTATTAATGTTATTTGTAAAAAAAGTTCTTTTTATTAATGTTATTTGTAGAGAAATTTTTTTTATAAATTAAGAATTTTTTTAAACATCAAAGTTTTTTAAAAATACAAAATATTTTAAAGTTGGTGTTTTAAAATGTAAATTATTTATATATAAGAAATAATTAAAATTGGGAGTTGTAATAATAAAATTTTATAAAATGATTTTTTAAAAAAATAAAATGTTTAGTTTTTTATATAAAAATTTTTAAAAAATTGATATCATTGTTTTATTACTTTAATCTTTACTCATACGTAATTTTATTTATATATAATATTAGGATATCATTTTATAATTGATAAAATTTTATTCTACTGAACATTTTATTTATTAATCCCGTGTAATACACGAGTTACTAAAAATAGTTCACTAATATAATTAAATTTCGTGGATTATGAAAATTGCCAAAAGTATAAAATCTAATCCGCTTTTTTATTGATCTATTTGTGATTTTTGTTATTTTTATTTAGAAGTTAACTAACTCTTGATGGATTAAAGAAATTTCCAGAGGAAATAACTAATTGATTTTTTTATACAAAATGTAATACTCTAATTAAACTTTTTGTAACCCAATAGTAACTTAAAACGTTATAACAACTTCAACATAATTTTTAGAATCTAAATATAATTGTATTGAATATAGCACGACAATTATGTTATAAAAATTTAGTTTAGTAGTCTTACAAAACTTAATAATAAAATTAGTTTATTACATGGTTATAACTTGAACCATAAGAAACAAAATAATATGCAAGAGAACTCAGCAATCTAAATATATTTTTTATTTTTGAAATTTAATGATTTGTTTTCTTATCTAGTTCTTTAACATTTGATCTTCTTGATCTCATAAGTCTTGTAATGGTCGATCTACCTTTTATAAACAAAACCATAATTGAACTGCTAAAATTGACTAATTATTGGACATCGGATGATGATGGAAGAATATATGTATGATATGAACATATGGATGATTATAATTTTTAATTGTATCACATTAGTATATATTTTATTTACTATTAAAATAAAAAATACATTTTGTGTGTGACGATTATATCTTGTATATATTGTTATGTCCTTATCATCTACCGTTATCTAATGTGCATTACTAATTATGATGCAAGTTTGATAAAAAAATTTATAATTCTAAACTTTTTAAAATTGAAAACAAATAAAGCTAATATAAATTTTTCATCTTAAAGGGAATTAGCACTTATATTACTTTTTAGATTTAAAGTTAAGTTAGACTTATATTACCTTTAAAAAGAATAAACAAATGCTGCATTTAATATTTAAAATTTGAAGTCTTAATATATTTCCCTCTAAATTTCTTCTTTGATTCCCCACCTTACAAAACTTAAAACTTATTATATCTTTTTGAAAAATTCCTTCTTAATTAATTGATTAATTTACAATATTAAGATATTTCTAGTGACGTTCATATTCCGTTTTTCTTTTGTATATGGTGAAAGCACAAATTCTTCACACAAAAAAATGTGCACAAAATATATGCATCGGATTTTTAATGGCTTGTGGTTTTGCTTTCTCTCTTCTTTTAAGGATAATCAATCTCACAATCTGAGTTCATGTTAATAGTAATATAATAATTTATTCTTGATAAGTATGCTTAGTGACATGACTTAAAATATGATCCTAATCGTTTTATTTTATTAAAATTACGGTATAAGTTAGTGGTACAACATTATTGAAATGATCATGAATGAAACTAAAAGTAAAAAGTTTAGGTGACATCGGTTATTATATCTCATAAAAGTTATATGAGTATAAATTATCTCAGGTTAAAACACGCAGTGTAAGGTGTTAGTTTAAACAATAAAAGATTCACAAACTACAGTAATATATACATAATTGATTGTAAATCAAAGCAAATTAGCAAAGAAATACAATCAGCAAAGTCAACAAAAAATTGACAAATAAATTGTTTCAAATAAAATACTTATAAACTAAGTTGACGTATACACAAATGGTTGTAAATCACACACAAAGTAGGACCAACAATGGACAACAAAAGGATTCACACATCGATCGTAAATCATACCAAATTGACAAAAGATTATCAACCATGAACATAATAATGAATGAAATATACATATAAAATACTCTACTGAATCACCAAAAGAACTTATATATTACATGCCTGAATAAAAAATCTTATAGCTTTAATGCAAACTAAACTTATTTTACTTCGTTAATACTTAAAAGGGTAATTAACAAACAATAGACAAATGGAACTATGGAAGTTTGAAAAATCAAAACCAAGAGTCCAAGACCAGAAGTCCAAGCCCAAGAGTAAAAGCCCAGGTAAAGCCTAAAAAGGCCTTGAGCCCTACCCAATAGTTCATAGGTGAAGTTAAATCCAGTCAACTGGAAAGCTTATAATCGATCCATGAAAAAAGATTATAAGATTATTTAGAATCTTTAAGGGGACAAATTGACACGGTAGTAAGCGCAACTCTCTATAACATAAGTTTCAAGTTGAATCTTGCTCCAACTCTTTTAAGTAATTAACGGTCTTTTAACCCCTAGAACTGTTAAGATCCCAACTAATTTAAAGACTAAATTTGAATATGTAAGAGCTAAAGTATGTTTGGTTTATTTAAAAGACACGTCTTAATCGTTCATTTGATGATTAAGGCTATGTTTCTTATTAATCAAGGTTATGATGCAGATGTGTATTTGGGATGACCTCTGAAGCTATAACAGAAGAAGTGATGAAAATACTTAGATCCCCCATTGATAAAAGAGTATGAAAGAAAGATTATTGAAGAAAAGAACAGTCCATCCACCACTGTTGAACCATCTGCTTGACAATCAGCTTTTTATTATTTATTTTCAGATCTCTATGCTATGTCAGATAGGGAAATGAAGGAATATTTGACAAGTGTGGGATATACTAAGAGAAAGTTGGGCCCAATGAAGATAAATTCTTTGAGGACCGTTCTTGCCAAATATTCTTTTATTATCCTATCTGACATAGCATAGGGATTTGTAAATGGCTAATTAGAAACTAATTGTTTGGCAGATGGTTCAGCAGTAGTGGATGGACCAGCTTTGACTTTCTTCTTTTCTTCAGTAAACTTTCTTTCATACTTATGTTTCCATTGTAAGATCTAAGAGTTGTTCTACTTTCATCACTTTTTCTGTTATAGCTTCAGAGGTCATCCTAAATATCATATCTACATCAGATGTAGAGTGTGTTTGGTTTATTTATAAGACACATAACAATCATTTGAGCAACTCAAGAGCACATAACTTATAACAATGTCTTAAAACATTACTTTTAACCACCAAAAGTCTAAAAAAAATGAGACAACTCTTAAAAGAATACAAGAGGAAGGATGTAACACGTAACGCTTATTTATTCAAACAGACGGGATGCGTCTTTTACCATAGCTTCAACTCAAACGAGCGTCCACTGAGCAAAGAGTCGCGATAACAATAAAGATGATGACCCGAGAAAACACAAACTAAACTGAAAATCATCCGATTCTGGTTCTTCTCATCAATGCTGACAAACTTGGGACAAATAGATATCATGATACTTGTTTAAGCAACAGCTACCTGGCTAAACAATAGCTTGCGGATCTGTAAAATAAAAGTCTTAAATCAGAAGGTCAACAGAAAACCATGATGCCACATATATCATAATTCATATTATAGTGAAATGAAATTCGTATATTGTTTCAAGAAAGAAAACGCGCCTCAGGAAGTTTCCCACGGAATACAACATCCAAACGAGCGTCAAGTGTGTTCTCAAACACAATTTTGCCATCGCGAGAAGCCAAAACTACACCTCCAGAGCTGAAAACCCGAAACAGCATGAGAACACAAACAAAAAGTCAACATGAAGGCATGATAGAAAGAAATAAATCAAGAAAAATGACATTTAAGAATGGAAATGTACCAAGAAAGGGCATGAGGGTCGTGATGGGAAGGGGCGGGTGGAAGGTGGATATTGTCAACTATGATCTCGGGTTCATGAACTTGTGTTCTTTCAGCATATTCGGCTTTTGCTGCATCAAGAACAGAATTAACCATATGCAAGTCTTCTTTCCGGCAACGCAACAGCACAGACGGTTCTTTTAGTCTTAGTAAACCCTGAAAAAATATAACTCTTGGTAAAAATGTTCTACTAGCACAAACATTATCCCACCCAAAAAAATTTGTGTTCAAGGATTAATATTTCTTACAGATTAAAACAATTAATATATAGACACACTCACACACACATAGAGGACCATTCAATACAGAACCACTTTCAAGTCCAAAACAATGAAAAATGCATAAACACATGTACCTATGCTTAAAATGTGATACATAATATGTAACTGCATGATTTGTCATCACCACTGTTTTTCTCTCCCACTATATCTCCACAACCCTTGTACAAGTGATTATGCGGTTCTTGTAGTTTTATACTTCTATACTTGAAACTAGTTTTCTAGTGATATCTACATGTTTATGGCTGTATACATGTATTATATGAGTGTGTGTGTAAAAAACAAAAACAAAAATCACATTTGATGTTTTATGGTATCGATAAATTTAATAAAACGGCTACATATGTTATATTAGTACCTGGACGATGAGAGCTTTCAACAGTCCTTCATAGTTATGATGGTGTAGAAACTTGTGATGGCTTACATTCAAAAGATCCTTTGATGCTGCTTCTCTCATGGCACTAACCAAGTCATCTTGTGCTTGAAGAACCTTGATCCTAGAAGCATTGAG
Source organism: Flaveria robusta (assembly GCA_025506415.1). Lineage (NCBI taxonomy): Eukaryota > Viridiplantae > Streptophyta > Magnoliopsida > Asterales > Asteraceae > Flaveria > Flaveria robusta. Next base: position 25,567 of record JACCIZ010000162.1, read on the forward strand.
TTGCATGGAATACTCACTGCAATTAAATTTGTAAAAAAGTAATTAGATACAAACTTCAAAAGTAGCAGTATGCAAAGATTATGTACAATATCCAAACTAAATTAGCTCTAATCAAATAACAAAAACATACGATTCTTAGTAAATTGTTCGGAGAATCTTACATTTTCTTTCTAACTTCAACTTGCTTCTGTTTGCGCTCGTATTCTTGTCGGATCTTCTTTTTCTCTGCCTCCACTAGTTGCAGTTTCTCAATGTTAAACTCCTGAAATAGTTAATTAACTAAACAAATTAGTTTCATGTATACACACTCGTGTACTTACTACTAATACAGTTCAAATTTGATGGAAACTGATCGTGTAAAATTTCCTTGATATGATTTCATTCGCTAATTGCAATTTCATAAGACTGCAATTATATCACATAGAACTGAGTTCATTTTGTTTGATTTCATACAATTTACAACTGTAAATGTTTTTTTTTTTACTACAAAAAACGACCTAAAAACAGTTAAATTTGTATTGTGATCACATAATCAGCATAATTTCCTATCTATCAGAAGCTTATCAGCGTTAATTCCTGCAACAATCACCCAACAAGACAGACAAATAACATGAATTCTAATCACATAATTAAAATTTACAACAAGCAATATCTAAACTAACTTACATAATACTAACTTGAGTGCATATATCAAGCAAAACATCTCAATATTAATCACGATGTTAGCTGGCAAGGTGATCTATCTGTGAATACATCTATAGATCGTAAAATCGAATCGCTACAAATTCTCAATGTTAACTTCCAAATAAGACAGAAAAATATCACAAATCATGATCACATAAACCGAATTTGCAACAAGCAAAATCTAAACTAACTTACATAATACTAACGTGATGAAAAATCTCAATATCAGTGCCTATAATCTGCCTACAATCAATCACTATGTAAGCTGACATGATGATCTAACTACAGATCGTAAAATCAAATCGATCTACACAAAATCAACACAAATTCACAATCTCAACTTCCTACAACAATCAACCAACTGAAATCCCCAAATGTTAAGCTCCGCATCAATCAACTGAAATCCAAACAATGAAACAACCTCCGTACATCGATCAGGATGCGATCAACAGAATTACGTAACAGATGATTGAAATCAATCCAATTAAAGTGATGCGAATTGAGTTGAATTGATTGGAGGCTTACTTCCTCAGCGGAAACGGAGATCTCGTTGGCTTTTTCATCGGCCTCTTGACGGATGAATCTGACCATCTGGTGGATCTGCTTGGAGACATCTGCATCGTTCATTGTTGGATCTGAAGGAAAACAGAGAGATTGCTGTGAGATTTTGGAGATGATAATGGGATTGGCGGATCGAACGAGTGGTGATGTGAGTTCTTATGGTTTTGTTTTAATCGTCAGTTCATCACATGGGAAACATGTTCTTATATTTTCACAAGGAGTGCTTGTTTATCTTGAAGTTAAATAAAAGGTCCTTAACTTTTGCTTTTGTGACATTGGTGAGATCTTTTGATAAAACTATTCGAAAAAACTAATACTTCAAATTAATTAATAAAAGATATATATCATTCTATTCTAATAAAAAAATAATAAAAGAACACATGTCAATATTATATTTTTTCACCAAAATTTTCCGCTTAACTCTCTTATTAAATAATTGTTTTAATAACTAATAATATTATTTAACTCTTTTCTAGATTAAATATAATCTTTTGATAAATTAAGAGATTTTTTTATTAATGTTATTTTTTAAAATTCAATTTTTATAAAATAAGAAATTTTTCTAAAACATCAATCTTTTTTAAATAAAATATTTTAAAATTAGTGTTTTTAAAAAAGTAAATTTTTATATACCAAAATAATTAAATTTGAGAGTTATAATAATAAAGTTTTAAAAAATGACATTTTAATATGATTTGTTTTGAAATAAAATATTTAATTTCATTTGAAAAAAAAAAGTTTATAAATAAATTTTTTTAAAAAGTTGATATCATTGTTTTATTACTTATAATTCTTACTAATACGTAATTTCAATAATGTATCATATTAAATATCATTTTATACTTAATAAATTTTTATTATATTTAATATTTAGTTTATTCAACCCATGTAATACACGGATTTACTAAAGCTGTTATATAATAAAAAACTAACATTTGAGACAGTTGGCATAATATGATAACATCTTTATGCCACTTGCCATTCTCTTGTGTTTTTTCTCTCTATTTTTTCCGCCCAAACATATTTTATAAATCTAATAAATGATAATTTTGATTATTAAAATAGTAAAACAAACTTTGACTTTATGACTAATAACATATTATATTTTGTAATTCTTATGTGTATCGATAAATTTTATTTGCAGCTCATCATTTAAAATTTATTATTCAACAAATTAAAACTAATTTTATCGTTTTGACCGTATAAGCCAGTTTCTGTATTTATGAATTGAAATGTTGTATTGATTAAGAACGATTAAACAGTTGGTAGTTAACTATTTATAACACCAGGGTTCGGAAATCATCTTTGAAGGTAACCTAGTTACCCTGAACTTCGGTTTCTACCAAAATATAAGGTTACTATAAAACTTTTATTTTACTACATTACAACTTTTATTATAAAAAAAATTAAATTTGTCGTCTACAACCAAATTTACCAAACTTCATTTTCAAGTAATTTTCTCGTAACCTTTTGATTTTGAAACATGTTTTCATATAATACAAACATGTCAAAATAAATCTTACTTTGTTGAATCAGCAATTTTGATCCTGTCTAAGGGCCTTGCCCCGTGGACCTCTTTAGGTACTACTGCCCTACGAACTCGCATGTCGCAAGAAAATTTTATGTTGATATGTTAGTTAAAAACCGAAAATGCATCGGATTCACTTGGTTAATAAAAACTATCATGATTTTTATGACCTAGAGGAACTGATACATCAATAATAAAATGCTACTAATCATTGGTATAAAACTATAAATTATAATCAATAGCAACTTTAGCTAACATCAATGTTGGTTAAAATATCAAGTTTAAAAAGATATCTTGACGGTACTCTATCCAAAAGTTTGGTAATTCAAATTACAAGATGCATATATAAATGATTAATATAAGTTAGATTATAAGTTGTTCTAAACAAAATAACACATCCCCAACCAAAAATTGTGTATATTTTGACATTGATTTATTCACTTTTTGTATTTGTATTTTTTTTTTATTTTTACTGAAGAGAATAAAAAATTTGACCTAGTCGGCTAGTACTGTTTTGTTCTTCCAGAGGACATTCTTGATTCCCCAACTCTTTACCGACAGGTTAAACAGACAAAAATACAAGCAAAAGGTAAAAGCTCTGTTTTTGTGCTGCTGCTGCTGCTGCTGCTGCTGCTAAACCCTTTCATTTTAAATTAAAAACCCCTGCATCATCACTTTCTCACCTCCCCCAATTCAAAATCCCCATTTTCTCACATCATCTTCACTTTCTTCACCCATTTTGAAAAAAAGTTCAGATTTTTCTTCTTTTTCTTTCATGGGTCTGATTTGATTCACTATATTCGTCACTCTAGAGCTGTAAACTGTGAATCTTGATAAGAAATTTCGAATCTTTAGTAGGAAAAAATGGAAATTTTCAAAATTTTCTTGATGGGTTTCCTCTGGTTTGGAGCAAAAGCCATTGTTCTTGAAGATGATAAACAAGCATTGTTGGATTTTATGAATAATCTTCCTCACTCACGCTCTCTAAATTGGGATTCAAACTCAAGTTCTGTGTGTAATCAATGGAGGGGGGTCACGTGCAGTGAAGATGGGTCACGTGTCACCGGTCTCCGGCTTCCCGGAGTTGGGTTTCACGGCGAAATTCCGGCAAACACCATTAGCAGACTCTCTGATTTGCAGGTTTTGAGCCTTAGATCCAATGGTATTACTGGCAGTTTTCCTGTTGATTTCTATAACCTCAAGAACTTATCTTTATTATACCTTCAGTTTAATCAGTTTTCTGGTGAATTACCTCTTGATTTCTCTGTTTGGAAGAATTTAACAATTGTTAATCTTTCAAACAACAAGTTTAATGGGTCAATTCCAATGTCCATTTCAAGATTAACACATCTTGTTGCTTTGAATCTTGCTAATAACTCACTTATGGGTCAAATTCCTGATTTGGGTATGCATGATCTTCAAGTTCTTGATCTTTCTAACAATAATCTCACAGGGGTGATCCCAAAGTCACTGCATAAGTTCCCTAAATCAGTGTTTGTAGGTAACAATGTGTCTATGGTGTATCCATCTGATGAAGTACCTATAGTTATGCCTGCTCATAAGCCAAATTCAAACACTAAAAATGGTGGAAAGTTGAGTGAAAATGCACTTTTAGGCATAGTTGTAGGTGTTTCTGTCATTGGGTTTATTGTTTTTGCAATCTTTTGGACAATGAGTTGCTTCAAAAGGGACAATGGAGATGGGATTTCTTTGAAACTTGAGAAAGGTGGGATGTCACCTGAAAAGGCGATATCGCGAACCCAGGATGTGAATAATAGGCTGGTTTTCTTTGAGGGTTGTAGTTATGCATTGATTTGGAGGATTTGTTGAGGGCTTCTGCTGAGGTTTTGGGTAAGGGTACGTTTGGGATGTCGTATAAGGCGATTCTTGAAGATGGGACTTCTGTTGTGGTGAAGAGGTTGAAAGATTTGAGTGTTGGGAAGCGAGATTTCGAGCAACGAATGAGGATTGTTGGGAGCATTAAGCATGAGAATGTGATCGAGTTGAGGGCTTATTACTACTCGAAAGATGAGAAGCTTACAGTTTGTGAGTATTATAGTCAAGGGAGTGTTGCTGATATGTTACATGGTATGTTCTTGATCTCTTTACCTCTTTTAGTTATGTTCTTATTGTAGTTATAATGTTATTAAGTTATTGATCTAATTCCAGTCGTTCAAGTCGTGATAATCACTTTAAAAATGCACATTTAGATTCTTGTTCTTACTACTTATAGGGTTCAAGAACAAAAGATTAACCAACAAGAATCTGTTAGGTATTCGTGGAAGTTTACGGTTCATTTGTTCAACCTAACTCCTTTCCTCTAGTGTGCCCAGTCTTTATCAAATCATAAATGGAGACCAGACCCACAGACCAAAATAGACTAGAATTGGACCTGAAACATTTGTCAATATTATGTGTTTTTAAGGGCACAATGGCTTGATCCAACCAAACAACCCGAGTGAACCCAAGATGGACCTAAACCCTTTTGTTTTTACTAGATCATTTAGAACAGGTAAAAAGAACCCATGTAAGATTTTCCTAAACGTTCAAGATCTGTTCTTGAGCGTTCAAGATCCATTTTGAACGATCAAGATTTGTTCTTGAACGTTCAAGATCAGTTTGGTCGACCTAGTGGGTCTGATCTTCATCTTGTCATAGACGTAAAGTCGTAAACGGTCCTTGGGGGAATGGACCATGGTCCAACCATATGATGTCAATGAACCTGTAAAATCAGTTGGGTCCATCCATGTACATGTGGGGGTACACAAGGACCATGAAAAGAATGTCTTGAAATAGAAAGGTTCATGATCAAGCCTCATAAGGCTATATTAAAGGATATATTGTGACAAAACAACCTTTTTTAGTTGTTTTAATTTAATAGTTTATTAGATAGAATATTGCTAAACAGTAACATGAAAGATAAAAAAAAGTACTTAATTGATAAGAATCAATTCATGTGGGACAAGCAAATCTTTACTATATATATTTGGTTCATTTGTTGTTGGCATTTGTCCCATATTCATCAATGTCTTTTAAAAGCAAAATTACTTATTTGCCCCGAGAAGGTACATTTTCACATTGTTATTATATCGGTACTATGCTAAGTTGCTAACCAATAGAATTAGATAAAACGTGTTAAAAGCAGGTTATCATGTTATTAATTGATAATAATTTTGGCATTTCTGGGTAGTGGGTACTAATTCTTGAACATTATAGGTAGGAGAGGGGAAGACCGGGTTTCTTTGACTTGGGAGACCCGACTTCAGATAGCTATCGGTGCAGCCCGAGGCATTGCTCGGGTTCACGCCGACACAGGCGCGAAGCTCATTCATGGCAACATCAAATCATCAAACATATTCCTAAACTCACAAAACTACGGTTGTATCTCTGACATCGGTTTGTCAGCAATCATGTCACAAATTGCCACCCCTATTGCCTGGGCTTCAGGCTTCCGCGCCCCAGAAATCACTGACACTCGCAAAGTCACTCAACCCTCAGATGTCTATAGCTTCGGTGTTCTCTTACTCGAGCTTCTAACAGGCAAGTCACCAGTCCACACCACGAGTGGTGACGAGATCATTCACTTAGTTCGTTGGGTTCACTCCGTGGTCAGGGAAGAGTGGACTGGCGAGGTCTTCGACGTGGAATTACTAAAATACCCCAACATCGAGGAGCAGATGGTCGAAATGTTGCAGATCGCGATGTCGTGTGTGGCAAGGGTACCGGATCAAAGACCGAAAATGACCGAGGTTGTTAGAATGGTGGAAGGCGTTAGACGAAACACAGAACCCGAGAACCTTTCACGCTTGGCGGAAAGCTCAACGCCGCCACGACCCGAGGTCTTTGAGACCGAGTCATCTAATATGTAACGAGTCTCCGGTTGCTGGTGTTCCTTTCATTACCTCGATGAATTAGTTTATGATACATTCATGACATTGTTTTATGTTGTATACCTTCAAAGTTTTTATGATATTAATTTTGTATGCAAAATATATCTTAATCTTATCTAAGTATCTTGTGTTTATTTGTTTGTTATGTTATTAGAGTTTCTAACGATCTTATTAACGGTGCGTGATGTTAAGTGTTGCTTAAGGGGAGAAGAGGGAGAAGCGGCACGTGAGATGTGAGTGGTAGATGAGAAAAAAACGGCTTCTGGTCGCTAAAATGATATAATAACTTATCGTTAACAGTATATAGGATACTTGTACGATTATCTACTACTACTTTTAAACTACATTAAATTCTAAACTAATCAGATAATTATATTTTATAACGACTAGTTAACAACCAACGAGAAAGCAATAACAAATGTTGTTATTCTTATGGGTGTAAACGAGTCAAGGCGGCTCGCAAACTACTCGGGATCGGCTAAAAAAAACCCGAGTCGAGCGAGCATATATTATTGCTCGTTTACTAAACGAGCTCAAGCTCGAGCTTCATGATTCGAGCTCGAGCCGGATACCGAGCCTAAACGAGTTTTTTGTTTATATTCTTTATTTACATATTAAATGTATGTTTACATAAATAATATTATTATGTATAAATTTTATGATAAATTAAATAAATACAAAATGCTATATGTTATACATAAAAGTATATGACGATAATATATATAAAGTAATTATAAAGAATATAAATTTAATAACAAAAGCTCGAGCTATAAAAGTTTCTGACGAGGCAAGTTTGAGTTTAGAAATAAAACGATCAAAAAAATTAAAGCTTTTATAGTCAAACGAACCAAGCTCGAGCCTGAGCAAGTTCGGTTTGGCTTAACTCGTTTACACTCTTGGTTATTCTACTTCAAATTTTTACAAAAGTAATCTAAAAATTTAAGTATTAACACTTGATTATTACAACTTTTAAAATAAAAATAACTTTGATAATGAGTTTGAAAACAAAAGCAATTTTTCGAATCCACCACTAACATTAGACCAATCTTATAAGGTGACATAGCCGGTATAGGAATCGTTCTAAGCTAAAATCAAACTTATATTCGATGTTTCAGCTTTTAGATTTTTATCATTGATCATTTTCGGTTCATTTAATTTACCATGAGCTAACTATATGTTTTAAGTGTTGGTTGTCAAATAAAATATTAGCAATTATTTTCACTTTTAAAAAAATGAGTTTTACAATGGTGGAGTAAGGATAACAGAAGATCTCTCATTAGAAAAGAAGAAAGTAAGGTTGTACTCATAGAAGAATTAATCAAGATTTTAAGACATATGACAATCTTTTCATCTCGAATCTACGTGAGGTTGCTCAAGCTCACTGGTATGGAAGTCATTTTCATCCTTCGGAAGGATTGTCGCTCAAGCTCGAAACAATTTTGCCTTCGCAAGGTTCTCATAACTATAAAACATCAAAGTAATGGAAGAAATCTTTAATTCGACAAATATCCAGGATGCGGAGATATCAACCAACATGGTTAAGTATACTAGAAAGAAACAATCAAACGTCTGATAACACCACCCAAGTTCATAAACTTGTTAGAGTAGTAAAAGGGGGGCAATAAAGGTGATCGATGAAACCAAAAAGGATACTTAAAGAAGGACCTTTTTACATCTAAGTATTTAACATTTGGTCCATGAGCAAGTTCATAAGCTGTATTGCAAATTTGTATGATGTTGATGTGGCTTGAATTTCTTTTCGTTTAAAGTGTGATGTGGATGCATCATCATCATAAATCTTTATTTCACTCCTAAATCTTATTCTCCATCCTTATTTCCCATCTTCAAAACTTTAGGAGAACTAAAATGAATCCCTAAATTAAAGACATATTGTTCTATACTCATAGTTATTTATATATTTTTTATGGGTAGTTGTGAGTGGAGAAATAAGAAAAAGAATTACAAATGAATAAATAATTTTTTTATATTGTATATAAGATAGATATAGGAATGAGTTATGAGAGATTTTCAGAATATAACCAAATTTTACAGAGGATAGAGATGTGAAAGCCATTGTGAATGCTCTAGGGTACCAACATTAATCATATATGGCCTCTTCCACTCTTATAGCCAGGCTTGAAGGAACTGATTTGTAATCCAAGAGTAATTGAGAAAACAAAATACCTAAGATTCCCTTGTAAGATAAAAAGACAGCTTATGAAATGACAACTACCATTCAATAGCATATGAAGCTCGACCACATTTCATCTCTACAGTTTTTCTTCTACCCTGATTTCCTTGACTTGTAGGTCGGCATTTGCTTGAAGTTTCTATCCCCGTTTCATTTAACGCTCAAAGATAGAAGTAGTAAATAAAAGAAAGAGTCTTTTATTAAGTATAGGTTATTTTGGAAGTGAAGAAATAAAGCTATATTTAAAACGAATGGTGTGAAAAAAAAACCTTTGTTTGATTCTATCATGCGTTATTCTTTCATATGTTGTATTGATAGAAGTAGTAAGGTTAACATGAATTGGGCATAGGGGGGTAAAAACCCATTTATAAACATGTAATTTGTTATTT